>JAODAL010005515.1:0-142726 GCA_025379985.1 Phyllomedusa bahiana
TATGGGGGGGGGTAAGGCAGCATTGGGGGGTATAGGCAGCATATTGGGGGTATACAGCATATGGGGGTTCTAGGCAGGCATATGGGGGCTATAGGCGGCATATGGGGGGCTATAGCAGGCATATGGGGGCTAAGGCAGGCATATGGGGCTATAGGCAGGCATAGGGGGGCTATAGGCCAGCATATGGGGGGCTATAGGCAGGCATATGGGTTTAGATAAAATAAAAACAACTTACTCACCTGGGCCCCAGCTCCCCGATGCGCCGCTCGCTCCGCTCTGCTGCTCTCCCTGCACCGCGCGCGCCCACGTGACCACAGAGGGCCGGCAGGGGGAAGTAACAGAGCGGAGCGATCGGCGCTCCGTCCTGCTACTACCGAGCAGCGCTGCCTCTGAACGCTCGGCCAGGGGGCCCGGGCGTTCAAAGGGAGTTGGCTGGGCCCCGCAGCCCCCCCGCCCGCCGCAGTGAAACTGTTAATTTCACTGCCGGCGGCCCGGAGCGGCATTACGGGGGTAGCGGACGCAATAGCAGCTGCCCCGGGGCCCCCCTAAGCGCAGAGGCCCCGTAGCAACTGCTACCCCTGCTACCCCGGTAGTTACGCCACTGCCAGGGGCCTTAAGGGACAGTCATTTTCAGTGGGGCCTTCCTTGTCAGGGCAATGACTCCTCAATTTGATAGGAAACAGGTATGGGGATTTTGTAGGGTGAGGATTATAGGCTTCACTAGGATTACTCTTCATCTTCTGATTGTGCTATGCATGATGACAACAGTACCGTGAGTAAACATTCACTGTTCCCTCTTGAGTATTTTGTCCCAAGACAGGTATTTATCTTTTTGGTCTATTTCATGTGTATAAATCTGTGGTTATCATAAAGGGGCTATTTTTAATGTTTGAAATAAAGTATAAGTTTTATTAGGGACATTTTTTTGTGTGATTTGTTAGGATATAATTAGAGGCAATTAGACTGGGGCCTTCATCATTAAAGACATGGACCTGCCTATCGGACAAGTTCCTTTGCGTTAAAGCATCTCTCAAATGTTATTACAAGAGCCATGTCCATGTGCATGTAGATTCATGGCCAAACAACGAAGTCACAGTCAGGGGCGTAGCTATAGAGGGTGCAGAGGTAGCAGTCGTTATCGGGCCCTGCAGCCTGGGAGGGCCCAGAAGCCCTCCTGCTACATAAGGAGACACCAGCATTGTAAGTGGCACATGGTAGCTGGGGGTGCCCATTTTACTTTTTGCAATAGGGCCCCGGAGTTTTAAGTTATGCCTGAATACTGCTCATATGTGTTCACTTCTTGCTACTGTCATGTATGCACTATGGGACAGCATTGACTGTATAGCACTGTAGTGTATTATTATGGTACACACTTGCATTTGGGGACTATTGATCACCAGTCTCATCCTTGCAGAAAAGGAAGGGATGAGAGACATGTACACTCTGTGCAAATGGCAAAATGCCTCCAACCCCATGACATCGACTGCCCCGTTATCATTGCCAATAATGATTGTCAACCGTTGATGACAATTTATAATATTACTAGCAGTTTAGAAAAAGTGAAGGAGTTAAGAGGGGATTAACAACCGTAAAAACTAACTATATTTAAATGGTATTATATCTACAAATCTAAACAACAAATGACATAGGAGTGAGGGCTCCAAGTGTCTGATACAGAGCTCTAAAAACCCTGCAGAGTTAACTAATCAAATTCTTTTATCCAGCAGCCACCACTAGGGGGAGCTCCCTGCACTAGGATTTATACAGCCTCCCTTAAACATAACAATAAGTTCATATTCAATGAGCTCCCCCTAATGGCAGCAGAAATAATTTTAAGTGCGCATATTCCAATGATGCATTAGGATTTATACATTTTGATACTAAATCGCAATGTTTACCGTCTTATTAAATATAGACTCAAGATATCTGCAGAAACAGTATGCTGCATCTAACGTTCTGCAAGCCATCCCTTCTTGCAGACAGCAGTACTAAACTCTCCGCTTTCCTACAGGTCCCTAGGTTCCTGTTTAGCTATTCTCATTTCCTACTTTATTTATTTTGCAACTAAAATGAGAAAATAATGAACTGCACTCATCAAAGTTATCAGTCATTCCCAGGGACTGGTGCTCTCGTTGGGATGTAAACCATGATTAATGCCACATGTCTCCTCATTTTAAAGAGAGGAGAAACAAATTGGCTACCCTACAACCTTCATTACAGGCAAACTGTATTAAGGAAATAGGAGATCAATATCAGTAATCAGGAGAGTGACTGGGAGAGCATTAACGTGTCTACAAGAGACCCTTCCAAACACGATTCATGGTGGCAGCGTGCCAAAGCCGTTCCCCTGACCCCCTTAGACCTGTTTAGCATATTGTAGATTGGGATGACTTTAAAGGGACACTAAGCCTAGGAATTATCAAGCAATTATTTATTTCTACTCTTTATCTATACAGCGCTGATCTATTCTGCCATCACTCACATCAGTCGGTGGCTCCATCGGGGCTCACAATCTAAATTACCATCTCCGTATGTCCTTGGAGTGTGGAAGGCAACATATGCAAACACGGAAAGAACATGCAAACTCCCTGCAGATGTTCCTCTTGGTCAGATATGAACCCAGGATCCCCAATATTTCAAGGCCAAAGTGGTGACCACTGAGCCACCTGCATAAACAAAGTGGAAAGCACCTCTAAAGTTTTCTGTTCTTCTTCAACTTCTTCAAATAGGTCAAACAAGTCATTTGAGTCCATGCTACGTTGATCTAGTGCAGGGGTCTGTAACGTCGGCTCTCCGGCTGTTGGGAAACTACATCTCCCATCATGCCCACTGATATAGGTAATATAAATGCATGATGGGAGTTGTAGTTTCCCAACAGCTGGAGAGCCGACGTTGCAGACCCCTGATCTAGGGGTTGGATGGAGGAGCACAGTCTATGTAAGACCCTATTTACATCTCAGTTTTGCACCGCATTTGGGGTATCTATCAGGATACCGTAAAAAAAAAAAATATTCCAATGGATACTGTGACTTCTATAGGACAAACAGAGTCCTAATTGAGCTGCATTTGCCCTATATTGTATATTATTTCTGTATTGGACACAAAGGTGTGGTAGACCATGTTTTTGTGCGCAGTGTAGAAACTGAACATGTTTGCTAAGTAGACCAAACATAGTTCAATTAGGATAATGTTTGCTCTATACAAGTCTACAGCCCTCTCACACAGGGGAGTAGCTATAGGGGTCGCAGAGGTAGCAGTCGCTACCGGGCCCTGCCGCTTGATGCAGAGGGGTTACTTGAAGCACCTGGGCCCTAGTGCAAAAAGTGAAATGGGGCCCCCCCAGTTACCATGTACCATTTACATTGCTGGGGCTCCCTCAGGCTGCAGGGCTCAGTAGCGACTGCTACCTCTGCACCCCCTGTAGCTACACCCCTGGCTTGAGGGGGCCCAAATGCGCTTCTGCCACATAGGAAAACACCAGTATTATAAATAACGCATGGTAGCTGGGGGGCCCAGTTTCAATTTCTGCACTAGGGCCCAGGAGCTTCAAGTTTCACCTCTGCCATTGCACCTGTGCCATGGTATGTGTTAGAATAAATTTTTACGGTATCTCAATGGATAGCAGAAATGTGGTTCAAAAACAAGATGTGGGGCCTAAAGTGAATGAGATTTAGGATATTTTGAGATATACAGTTTTACAGAAAAAGATTAAGTAGAACTTGTATTTTACTCATTTAATCCTGGTGGGCGGTCCTCATTATGTAGTCATACAAAGAACTCTGTCAGTCACTGACTAGGACCGCCCACTGAACTTCTAAGCCCAGAATTAGCTCAATGAAAAAAATTTGTTACAATTAATGTTTTGACACTTAAAGGGGATGTATCGCTTCATCAGTTCATCTGTTTCCTTGAACTCTCAGTTTCTCAGTTCCTGAAATCCAGGGGTGGCGTTTCCCCCTAGCTGGGTGTTTCTTAACTGAAGGCGGATGAAATCATCCCCCCCGTCACTGTTCGTGCTCGCTCCCGAGTCAGTGTGTTTGTTGGAGATCAGTGGGAGCGGATAGCACATCCCTGCTCTTCCCGCCCCCCCTCTCTGTCCACATGTCACTGTGTCGTTCCCCTCCCTATGCAGTCTTATTTTGTAAGAGCTGTTTGTTTACATACCACAGGCCTGCATTCAGTCTAGACAGTCTTCTATGAACTCAGAGCACTGATCTCTTCTCCTCTCACAGCTGGAGGTTTGTTACAGTTGAATCCAGTCTTCTATGAACTCATCCAGAGCAGCACAGATCTGTCTCCTTTCTATGTTTACATGCAGGAGCATTAGGCACCGAGCACAATTCTGCTGTTTTCTGATTGTAGAAGCAGCTGCTGTGTTAGGCCCCGTTCACACGGCTTATTTGCCGACGGATTGGCGCCGTATTCCGCGCGGATTTGGCTCGCTTCAAATAAGGCGCCAACTGCCGTCGAGTCATTACGGTAACCCAAACAGCTTTCAATAAGAACAGTGGATTCCGTCGCTCCTCCCCTTCGGCAAATCCGCCGCGGGGGAGAAAGTGACATGCACATTTTTTTTAGGGCGCGGACCGCCTAAAAAAATGCTTTGCCTAGGGGGCCGGGGGGGGCCCCCCCCGCCGCCCCGCCCCGCCCCCGTCCCCCCCTTTTTTCACGCGGATTTGGCGCTCAATAGGGCGCACAAACCGTCGGGAATAAGCCTGGGGAACCGGCCTTACTGTGAAACTCTGGCTGTGCAAGTGAAAGGTTCCGGCCCCTTTCTGGGAGAGGGGCAGGAATGCCGCTCCGGGGCCAATGAACGTAAATTAGTAGACCCAAACACCAATGAAAAAAAAAGGAGGGGGATCCGCCCGGGCACTGGGGAACAGTTTTACAAAAACAAGAAAAGGAGCATGAAAACAAGACAGCTTTGCTAATGACACCAATTGAAAAGTTGTTTGTTTCACTGCCCCCCTTATTCTAAACCATTTAATAAAACGAAACACCCCTTTAACTATATATCAGTCTACTCTGCTCCTTCTGCTCTATAACCTGATGTTGGCAGACAAGACACCATGCTCAGTGGGACAGGTTCCCCTCTAAGCATACTCTAAGTAGCTGTGTACAGAAAAACAGAGTAAAGATAGTATCAGTTAGTTTAGTGCCACTTACATGTATGCTCAATGCCAGGCAGCTGCTTTCCAGCTCTACAGTACAGCTTGTCTAGGAGATGTTATGACTAAGAGCACAGCGCGCGAAGCGTCAACATTGATTTGCCTCATTCCCTCTTGCTATGTTATTTTTTATACCTTTCAAATATAATGGACTGATTTTATTCCCGATTCAAGTTTGCTTGAAAAATTGTTTATTTGACAGTGGTGGCTTCACATCTACAGTGTTAGCTTCCATGCAAGCTAGGAGGTGAGCTGGCTACATTTTTATATTTTTTCCTAGGAGATGGTTAGATGACAGCTCAATCCCTTAAAAGTCCTCTTTTTGTTCATTTACCCCTCTTTATAAGAGCATACTGCCCTAAAGACAATCACAACCCAACCGAGGACCGTCTCCCGGGTCTCCTTTAAAGGAGTCTGTAGTCTTTTCATCTCTCCGCTCCACAGATAAAGTTATTCTAAGCAGTTCCAGTCTCGTAACAATCAAGTTATTCATGGAGTATTTCATTTAGTCCTAATCAAGCAAATGTTATTTGATAGATAACTCACTAAGCACTGCGGGTCATCTTAGAATTGCTAAACGACATTATACTTTCCCATTTGTAAGTTATTAAAAATTAAGGTCTTTTGTATTTACTATCAGCACTGATTAAAATCAGTAATGGTGCTAATATTTATTTTATGCTTTTACATTCACCCTTGCTGTTAACTGATTAATATTTGCTCTTTGTAAAATTTTAATAACTTATTTGTCGAGTTTTTAATGCATGGCAGCGGCTGAGCGCAGGGGATTTGGTATGTGATGCCGCGTGTGTTTATCTACTGATTCTCATGCCCGGTGACAGAAGTTCGCAAAGAACAATAAAAGATGGGCAACTATTCGCAGCCAAAATGCATTCTGATGCCATCTGTTTCGGCAGTCAGTCTCACAAAGTAAATAGCAAATTAGCCGCCTACATAAAGGGATTTTTTTTTTTTTTTTTTTTATTGAGGCTATTAAACGACAGCACAGAATCTACAGCTCAGGGCTGCAAAATATGTTTAATTAAATGGTCATATGTAAAATGAGGAAATGCAACTTCAAAGCCAACATGTTCAGATGTGGCGTCCTTCCATTGGATTGCTTTCATGTACAGACTCTATTAAAAAAAACAGTTGTTCTTCATAAAATACAACTAATATTAAGGTTGTTGGAACATTGTGATGCCAACTGGGTTCGTTTCAGTGTTGACCATGCACTAACCCAACATTAGTCATGGAGAGCATTCGCTTGTGCCCAGAGCAGAGGCCACCACTCCAGTACCATGGTTATCAGTATATAACTGGTCCTATTCAAAATGGAGATAAGTAGGGATCTCCTAAATAGTTGTTATGACCCTTTTGGGAAACTATACAAAAAGTAACTCTCTGTGCCGGGATCATGAGGACAAGAGTGGCCTACAAGAAGAACTTCATGGATCTCCAGATAGAGATGGACCCATAAAGTATTGTTCTAGTGGTGGTTGCTTCTATTCAAGGCTAAAATTTGACATTCACTTTTTCTTTCAGGGTCAATTTCTCAAAACAGGACTGCAAAATATGGTAACTATAATTGACATATGTAGAATGAGGAAATACAACTTAAAAGCTAACATGTTCAGAGGTGGCGTCTTTCCATTGGATTGCTTTCATGTATAGACTCTATGAAAAAAAAGTTGTTCTTCATAAAATACAACTAATATCAAGGCTGTTGGACAATTGTGATGCCAACTGGGTTTGTTTCAGTGTTGACCATGCACTAATCCAACAGTTGTCATGGAGAGCATTAGCTTTTGCCCGGAGCAGAGACCCCCACTCCAGTACCATGGTTATCTGTATATAACTGGTCCTCTTTCCATAGGGTTGCTTTAGTGTATAAACTCTATAAAAAGCAACTGTTCATCATAAAATACAACCAATGTTAAGGTTGTTGACCAATATTCATGCAAATTTGGTTGGCTTCAGTGTTGAGCATCCACCTAATAACCCTACATCTGTCATGGAGAGCATAAGCTTGTGTCAAGAGCAGCTCCCAATGTTATCTGTATGAACCTGGTCCTATTCAAAATGGAGAAAATTAGGGATCTCCTAAATAGTTGTCATGACCCTCTTGGGAAGCTATACAAAAAGTAACTCACTGTGCTGGGGTTATGAGGACAAGAGTGGCCTACAAGAAGAACTCCATGGATCTCCAAATAGAAATGGACCAATAAAGTATTGTTTTAGTGGTGGTTGCTTCTATTCAAGGCTAAAATTTGACATTCACTTTTTCTTTCAAGGTCAATTTTTCAAAAAGGACTGCAAAATATGGTTAATATAATGGACATATGTAGAATGAGGAAATGCAACTTCAAAGCCAACATGTTCAGATGTGGCATCTTTCCATTGGATTGCTTTCATGTACAGACTCTATAAAAAAAAAAAAAACAGTTGTTCTTCATAAAATACAACTAATATTAAGGTTGTTGGACAATCATGATGCCAACTTGGTTTGTTTCAGTGTTGACCATGCACTAACCCAACATTTGTCATGAAGAGCATTAGCTTGTGCCCAGAGCAGAGGCCACCACTCCAATACCAAGGTTATCTGTATATAACTGGTCCTCTTTCCATAGGGTTGCTTTAGTGTATAAACTCTACAAAAAGCAACTGTTCATCATAAAATACAACCAATGTTAAGGTTGTTGACCAATATTCATGCAAATTTGGTTGGCTTCAGTGTTGAACATGCACCTACTAACCCTTCATCTGTCATGGAGAGCATTAGCTTGTGTCAAGAGCAGATCCCAATGCTATCTCTATTAACCTGGTCCTATTCAAAATGGAGAAAAGTAGGGATCTCCTAAATAGTTGTTATGACAGGGTTGGGTTTGGTATAGAGGCTTCCAAGGTCTTCCTAACCTTGTTGTGCGGTATCCAAATTAAGCCAGAAATTTGTATCTATATATACATGAAGAAGAACGAGAGACATAACTTTGATCACCCATATAGGGACTATAGAGTTTAAAGAAGAATTTACCATCCATAACAGCTTCAATGTTGAACATACACATAGTAAATGGAGAGCATTAGCTTGTGCCAAGAGCATAAGCCACCATTTAAATGTCAAGGTTATCTCTATTTACATGATCATGTTCAAAATGGAAATAAGTAGTTGTCATGCGCTATGACCAGTGTAGAGATAACTGTGCAAGTAGGGAGGGGTAATGTGACCATCACTTATGGTAAAGAATTATGGGCATGCTCTGTGAACAGTGCAAAGATGACTGTGCAGGTAGGGATGGGAAATGTGACCATTACTTATGGGAGAATATTGTGTGCATGCTGTATGATATTTGTATTGATCACTGTTCAGGGAGGCAGAGGAGGAGAACTATGACTATTACCTATGGTAGAGTATTGTGGGCATGCTCTGTGATCTGTGTAGGGGTCACTGTATGGGGAGGCAGAGGAAGAGAACTATGACTATTACCAATGGTAAAGTATTGTGGGCATGCTCTGTGTAGAGTAGTGTTCCCCAACTCCAGTCCTCAATGCTCACTAAAAGGTCATGTTTTCAGGATCTCCCGCAGAATGCACTGACAGTAATTATATCACCTGTGCAATACTGAGGAGATCCTGAAAACTTGACCTGTTGGTGGGCCTTTTGGACTGGTGTTGGGGACCCCTAGTGTAGAGGTCACTATACAGAGAGACAGAGGAGGTGAACTGTGACAAATACGTATGGAAGAGTATGGTGAGCATGCTCTGTGACATTTGCAGAGGTAGCATTGCAGGGAGGAAGAGCAGGTTAGCTGTAATCCTCACCTATTCTCTAATATGAAAGAGTATAGTGGGCATGCTCTGTGACCAGTGCAGAGATGACTGTGCAGAGAGGTAGAGGAAGAGATGTGTATTCTACTGCAGTGGTCATTCCTATGTTATCCACCTCCAGTTGTCTAAAGGGGTTTTGCCATGATCTCATTTCATACTGCATGTATCCAGCTCTTCAGCTCTGTGTGCTCAGAAGGGGGCATATGTTTGTTTGTTTGTTTGAATTGCAGATTATGTGACCCAGCAGGATGACATCACCAGGCCTTTCCTCTCTGTAGTCAAAGAAAGGTCTGTTTATAAAGCTTTTGATACTGATAGGGAAAGTTTTTGCCTCCAGGCACAAGGGTCCTAGGTTCAAATCCTTGCAGGAACCAAACCTGTGTTTTGTTTTGTTTTTCTCTCTTTATCATTGCACCGACCTGATTGAAGTTTCTTTTTTATTTATTTGCACTGTTTGACTAATTACTAAGTTGTACAGAAGACGGGAGTAGAATGACCCGCAACCGGGGTATTGAACACTCAGTAGCTGCCTGAGAGGAGAGGTGATGTCTGAGCATGTGCGAGCAGGACTTAGTAGCTCTCGACGAGCTGTAAACAATGGATCACTAAAGGAGCAGCTAAAACAAAAACGGTGCAGAATTTTTAATCATAATGAATCGTGAAAATGTTTATTTCATTTGCAAGCTTCCCACGTCCATTTTACTTCATGGCAAACCCCTTTAATAAAGGTGTGAGCTGCATTGCCCTCCTGCCTGTGATGATAATGAGATGACAAGAACAGAAAAAAACAAAAAAACAAATAGACCCCTAAATTCCCAGAACGGCATATTCGACAGATCGCCCCGCTCCCCTTCTTAATATGTAAAAGCTTCTTTCTGTGATGATTACACTTGTACAGCCTAATAATCTCAACAAGTCGTTTTTCATTTTTATGGGGACGCATTGCTGAGAAAAGACGGAGAATAATTTTCATATTAATTAAGCAATAAAAATGCCTGCCCAAAAAGAACAATATTTCTTGTAAATGCATACGCCTTTGTGTGTCTTGCCGGTTTTTGGAACATTTTATAAATTAGAAAGTAACACTTTTTAGTATGTCCTGGGTAATTTACAACGAGCCATCATTTTTGTGATTAGTGGTGGTTTTCTGAAGATGCTCGGGAGCGCTTCAATTAACAGCTTACGAGACTAGATTTATGTTGTTGCACTTTTACTAAATATTAACAACCGTCTGGAAACGCGAAGGTTTGATTTATAAGGTACGAGGTGGACAGGACATGAAACTCCAGAGGTGTAACTTGTAGCTCCTGGGGCCCAGTGAAAATCTCTAACAGGGGACTTACCTGTCTTCTGCTATTTATAATACCGGTGTCTTCTGATGTGAAAGAGATTAGGGGCAATAAAAATTCCTTACAGCCTTAGTACAGTAGGTCTACCCCAATAGTGTAAATAAGTGTCATGGCTAGTGTTGGTCGAACCGTTCTAGAAAAGGTAAGTTCTAGTAGAACTTCTCGAATTTTTAGAACTCGAACCGAACCAAACATTTTACTGTTCATTCGAGTAAAGTTCTAGTTGGACACGCCATTTTCAGTTTAGTTTTCAGCGGCTTTCTTCAATTTTGACGGCCATCCAATCATCTTTCTGCACCTTTGGCAGCCATCCAATCAGTGCAGAGTACATTGAAGTGTCAAAAACATCATCGCTGATGTGTAGTGCTCTCATTGGATGCTAATGTCACATGACCATGTTATATATATTTCACTGTATTACCTTGTGAACGCCATTTTCAGCTCACTCTCTGTACTGTACAGACTGCTCTTAGTTAGATAGGATTTTCCTCTTCATAGACATCAATAGTTAGGGAGTTTGGTATTTCTGGCTGCATCTTTCCCACACCCAGAAGCTGTTATTTGGCGACATTTGCAGGATCACTAATGCCCTTTCCCCTTTCCCATACATGATTTATATTATTAGAGTGTTGGATTTGCTAAATCATACCGGTGTCAAAAATTACGTTTTTTTGCAGTTTGGGGGGTTTAGTAATTGTAAAATACCCGTCTCCAAATCTCCTTGTGTCAAAGGGGCTTTTGGGCCCCTCGGGAGCAGGGCCCCGTACAGCGTAGCACCCCTAACAACCCCCCCTGCTTGCAAGCTGTCCTCATTTTTCTTTAGCCATTAAAAGGAATGAATTTTTAGCCTCTAAATTTTTCTGTCACCTTAGAGCCAAATTTTTTTCACTAATCTTTCCCAATCCGTTTACTTTTAAAAAATGGAAATTTTCCATCTTCTCCTCACCAAAAGGTAAAAAAATTAACCAGAACATCTTCTCCCATTAACTTTAATGGGGACGAGTTCAAGTTCGAATATAACCTTGAACCGAACTCACAAAAGTTTGAGGTTCTAATCGAACTAGAACTTTTTACTGCTCGCTAATCTCTAGTCATGGCCACTGCGTGGGGTTTACTTTTCCTTTTTCATCTGCAAAACCCAAATTTAAATGACATTACCATCAACAATTTTCTTTTCACATATTGATAAGCAATAGGTGAATATTATATGGATTTTTATTTAGTTATTTTTTGTTAAATTTTGTTTTTTTTTGTTGTTTTTTTATATAATTTTTTCAAGTTCACCATTGTACATGAGTTCCTGGCTTGTCTCTGTGACTTCCCTCTGTGAGCTCTAATGGCACAGCAATAAGGATTGCTTGACGGTTCTTCTTTCGAGACCTGCTTTGGCCTAAGAGGTGTGAGCGCTATCAGCGGAACCTGAATAAGTGTAAAGAAACCCCCTCCCCAGTTCAGAAAAGATGACCAAGTTATCCTTTTTAGGTATTGCTCTTGTCAATGCCCTGTGATCTTGTCTAATCTCCTCTATCCCTCTTCAGAAAACAATAGAGTGATTATAATGCCATTACCTACTGTTTGACAAGATAGAGATAAGCAGCCTCAACAGTAAAGTGAGATTAGCTCCCGGTCATTCAGTAGTTTAAGCTCTTTATTAATCACAGATATAAAAGAAAAAGTTTTTCTATGTAATTTTTAATGGCATAGAACCCTCAAAATTATTTTAAATACATAGTTTCCAGAGAATATTGTTTTAAACAAAAAAAACTCTTTCTGATGGAAGTGCCCCTTTACATGGCGGTCATCAAACACACACATAAGTTTCTTCAGCAGTTTTACATATAACTCCTTCCTTGAGGTGTCTCAACACCCGATCTAGGGGTTGGGGAAAAAGGCTTCATCAAAAATTGGGAAAGGGGGATCGAACCCACCATGAGTTGATTCTTTGGGGCCAAAATCTTTCTTTTTTCCTTCTTTTTTCTTCCATCTTCCTAAAAAAAACACCCCCGGCCCCCCCATGCTCAGGGGTCCATCGGAGGTTTCTTCTGCTCTCCTATGGACCTGTCCAAGTCTGGGTTCCAATATAGACTCTTCTTTAGAACAGTCCACCTCTTAGATAGAAGGTTCTACCAATGCATACTCTAGGCACAAGAGCTCCCCATACAAAGTCCCCATTTTGCAGTTCTTCCATAATCAGGAACTGCTCCTTCTGGAGTCTTTCTCATAAGTAACAAGTCTTGGTTCCTGACAGCCAATGGCATCAGTGCCCCCCATCATTTCTGCATAGGGATTTTCTCCAGAAAAGGGAACCCCATCCCCCCATGTTCTCTCTTTAGATTAAGGGATCAAGCCTGGAAGATGACCTAGTTTAAAGACCCAACTGTTTCTAGGCATCTACTGATGTGGACCAGGGTTAGGGTGAATCTTCCCCAAAATCCCCCGTTTCACAAATTCCTCAAAATTATCCCTTTTATGCTCTTTGACTTAAAACTTCCCATAGGGGGTTTAACACCCGGGAATTATAGGCCTCACAACCGCTCCTGTTGATATGCCATAGTGTCTAAGATGAGGCCACCCCTTTAAATTGCCCCCCATTGTGTCTACATGACCTATTGTAACAATTTGCCTTTTGGTACTTGATTCCAGTCTTTCTTCTGGTTTCCTTTTTGCTTCATGATCTCCAGGGCTCCATCTCTGGCTTTGCATCCTGACTCTGGTTTCATGTGACTATTACAGTCTGACCTTACCCTGGTCCTTCCTCTAGCTATCTGCCTTACCTGGCCTCCAGTCCTGAGTTCCCTTAAGTTTTTCATTTGTCCTTCACCACCTATTGAAGACTACTGTATGGACCAAAACCAATTACCTTAAATGGCACAAACCAGGCCTTAACTTTACGAGAAGGTGAAGACCTTGTCTCATAAAGACAAACCACCTCCAAAGGTTTAGAGACAAACCTTTAATGGACAAAGACCAGTTTCATTTTTGATTCTGCCGTCGGTATTGTCTATATTGTCCTGTACTACAGTTTTTTCCCTATTTTTTCTATTCTATTGTTGTTCAGCATCTTGACTTAAAGGAACACTCCAGGCAGAGGTGTAGCCTAAACCTCCTGGGCCCTAGTGCAAAATTGATTAAATGGCCTTACATACCATGCGCCATTTATTAATACTGGTATTTTCCTATGAGGCAGAGGAGTCTCTGGGCCCCCTTAGGCTTCAGGGCTCAGTAGCGACTGCTACCCCTGCATCCTCTATAACTATGCCCCTGACTACAGGTGTTTTTGATTCCCCTTTACGTCATTAGAAATAATTTTTAGGTGCACTGTAGTAGCAATAATTTTGCTTACCTGCAGCTGAATACAGGATTTCTAGCTGATGCAACAGTCTATGTTAGGCCACATGACCTGCACTCTGATTGGCTGATAAACAATGTGCTTTTGACACTGACAAGAAGTCTGTCTCTCTATTCATTCCTATGAGACTGACTTTGAACCTCCCATAGGAATGCATGGAGACATTCACTTCCAGGCTCCACAACCATGCTTTCTGTTTCAGCAACTCAGAGTGCAGGTCACATGACCCACTGGCAGAAGTGAGAAATCCCGTATTCAGCTGCAGGTCACATGACCTTATGGCAGCAGTGAGAAATCCTGTATTCGGCTGCAGGTCACATGACCCAGTGGCAGCAGTGAGAAATCCTTTATTCAGCTGCAGTCACATGACCCAGTGGCAGCAATGAGAGATCCTGTATTCATCTGCAGGTCACATATCCCAGTGGCAGCAGTGAGAAATCCTATATTCGGCTGCAGGTCACAGACCCATGGTAGCAGTGAGAAATCCTGTATTCGCTGCAGGTCACATGACCTAGTGGTAGCAGTGAGAAATCCTGTATTCAGCTGCAGGTCACATGACCCAATGGCAGCAGTGAGAAATCCTGTATTCGGCTGCAGGTCACATGAGCACCAGTGGCGGCAGTGAGAAATCCTGTATTCAGCTGTAGGTCACATGACCCAGTGGCGGCAGTGAGAAATCCTGTATTCAGCTGTAGGTCACATGACCCAGTGGTAGCAGTGAGAAATCCTGTATTCAGCTGCAGGTCACATGACCCAATGGCAGCATTTGAGAAATCCTGTATTCGGCTGCAGGTCACATGACCCAATGGCAGCAGTGAGAAATCCTGTATTCGGCTGCAGGTCACATGAGCACCAGTGGCGGCAGTGAGAAATCCTGTATTCGGCTGCAGGTCACATGACCCAATGGCAGCAGTGAGAAATCCTGTATTCGGCTGCAGGTCACATGACCCAGTGGCAGCAGTGAGAAATCCTGTATTCGGCTGCAGGTCACATGACACCAGTGGCGGCAGTGAGAAATCCTGTATTCAGCTGCAGGTCACATGACCCAAGGTAGCAGTGAGAAATCCTGTATTCAGCTGCAGGTCACATGACCCAGTGGTAGCAGTGAGAAATCCTGTATTCAGCTGCAGGTCACATGACACAGTGGCAGCAGTGAGAAATCCTGTATTCAGCTGCCGGTAAGCAAAATGACTGTTGCTAATGTGCACTGAGAATCAATTTCTAATGGACTAACAGACAAAAAACCTGGCGGAGCCCTTTAACACTGACCTTATCTAGAGAACATTGCTCATAGTGATAACAAACCCTATTTTTTCTCACCAATTAGCAAAAATATACAAAACTGGTTCAAGGAAGTTACATATTTTGTAGCTGAATACAAAGAAAAGTACAAATTCTCCATTTCTCATCCTTTTCATGGCCCGGAACAATAGGCGGCGATTATTCTGGTAAATTGTGTACATTTGATAGCTTCAAGGTACTTGTTCATGGGTTACCTAGGAGCCATTGTAATAGAATACAAATACATTTGTTCCTCCCGGTATTTTGCTGTCATTTTATTCTATGATAAAGAGAAGTTAAACTTTATCTTCAAACTTGTGTATTGAGCCAAGCAAAAGCTTCCAAAAGTGGCTAAGTGCTTCCTGCTTTATCGCTTTGTTTACCCAGAATATCTATTTTTCTCAATATAGACTTGATTAATGTGGCTCAGCACCGGGAGCTTTATTTTCTCTGACTTACGCGATTAATTGAATGATTAAAACGGTTACAAATGATTCGTGGACTGGTACGGGGTTTTGTTTAGCCAATATTCCCATATCATTCCCGGCTTATTTGCGTAGCGTTAAATTACCGGGACATGTGAACAGTCAGGTTTTATAAGGAACTAATTTGCAAGCACTTTACGAAGAACTATACCTATCCAAGGATTGGAAATGTCCTATTGTCCTTTTTTCTTTCTCTGTGTCTCATAGATTTTATATAAAACAAACAATGTCACATTACAGTACCAATACCTCTAGGTCTGTGGAAAAGCTTCATAGATCTAATTATAGGATTATATGGGCAGCTTTCCAAAATATTATTATATATTATTATTAAACAATTATTAGTTTTTAAAAAAAAAGGGAAAGGTAAATGAAGACTATAACCAAATACATTGCTCTTTTGATTTTGCTTTGTTGAGGAGATAAAGGAAATTTTATTTCCTCTTAGAGCACACAAGTTTCTCTGGCAACCAACCAACCTCTTTCTCCTCTGTCTATTATCTGATTGCTCCACAAGCCGCCATCATTCAGTCTGCTTGACCATAGTGAGTCACTCCCTGCAGAGTCTTATCTCTAGCAATGGAGTTTGTTTACCTACCTAAATTTCAAGCTCTCAGCCTTTCGAGCTCTGTGGCCAAATAAAGACTGCAAAAATCTGCGTGGCCTCTTAATTCAATGGATACATTTAGTGTGTACATCGGAAGCTGTTGCAGCGTGAACATAGTGAGTTACTCCCTTCAGAGTCTTATCTCTAGCAACGGAGTTTGTTTAAGTATCTAAATAACAAGCTTTCACCTTTTACAGCTCTGTGGCTAAATGAATACTGAAAAAAATCCATTGGGCCTGTTAATTCAATGGATACATTTAGTGTGTACATCGGGAACTGTTGCAGCATGAACATAGAGAGTTACTCCCTGCAGAGTCTTATCTCTAGCAACGGAATTTGTTTACCTACCTAACTGACAAGCTTTCACCCTTTAGAGCTCTGTGGCCAAATGAAGATTGAAAAAAATCCATTGGGCCTCTTCATTCAATGGATACATTTAGTGTGTACATCGGGAGCTGTTGCGGCGTGAACATAATGAGTTACTCCCTTCAGAGTCTTATCTCTAGCAACGGAGTTTGTTTACCTACCTAACTTACAAGCTTTCACCCTTTAGAGCTCCATGGCCAAATGGACTAAAAAAAATCCATTGGGCCTCTTAATTCAATGGATACATTTAACGTGTACATTGGGATCTGTTGCGGCATGAACATAGTGATTTACTCCTTGCAGAGTCTTATCTCTAGCAATGGAGCTTCTTGCTTTTTGTCTATTTCTTTGCCTTTCCCAAGGATGTACTATATATGCAGTTTGAAAGAAATCCCAGGTCTGCTTTACTCAGGGGCCGATTGGGAGTTTCACCAGTTCCCTTGTGGGTCAATTCGAATCTGGGTAGGAGCCCTGTTACAGATTTTGATTTGGGCCCAGGAAACGTAAGCTGTAGGTTGCATGAATTAATTTGCAGTCCTATAACTACTGTATTCTCGAGTATAAGTCGACCCGAATACAAGCCGAGGCACCTAATTTTGCCACAAAAAACTACCGTGTTTCCCCGAAAGTAAGACAGCGTCTTACATTCTTTTTACCCCCAAAAGTCCCCACTATGTCTACTTTCGGGGTATTCTTATATAGGGCAGGTATAGGGCCAGCTGTAGGCAGGTATAGGGCCAGCTGTAGGCAGGGATAAGGCCAGCTGTAGGCAGGTAAGGGCCAGCTGAGGCAGGTATAGGGCCAGCTGTAGACAGTATAGGCCAGCTGTAGGCAGGGATAGGGCCGCTGTAGGCAGGTAAAAGGGCCAGCTGTAGACAGGTATAGGGCCAGCTGTAGGGAGGGATAGGCCAGCTTACAGGTATAGGGCCAGCTGTAACAGGTATGGGCCACTGTAGGCAGGTAAAGGGCCAGCGTAGGCAGGTATAGGGCCAGCTGTAGGCAGAAAACACTTACCTGGCTCCCCGCTGCCCGTCTCCCCGCCGCGGCCTCCTCGCGCTCCGCCTTCCCCGCGCTCTTCCCGGCACAGGCAGTGACGTCATCAGGCCGCGCACGCGCGTGATGGGTACACACGCTGCCTGTCCGAGAGCTCCGGGCAGCCGCTACTCTTACTTTCGGGGTACATCTACATTAGGCGACCTCCCTAAGACACCGCTACGTCTTACTATCGGGGGTGTCTTACTATCGGGGAAACACGGTAGGAAAACTTAGGGTAAGTTCACACGGCTTAATTGCGGGGCATACTGTACACCCCGTAATTACGTCGGGTTCTCACGGAGTCGCGCTGATCGGCGCGCACTCCCGCAACGCGGGTGCAGCAGCCCGCCGGCCCCATTACTCGCATTACTCGCGGCGCGAAAGTGGCGCAAATAAGGACATGAAATTGAAACCCCCCGGGGAGAGGAGGTGTAATCCATAGTTCTCTATGAAAAACTATGGATTACCGTAATGATTGGGCGCTTTTTCGCTCATATTAAAGCGCAGTACGCCACAAAATACGTGGTGAAATGCCTAGGGTGGAAAATGCAGTGGCTACTGGTAAATTTCAAAAATAAAAATGGATGCCAATAAAATTACATAGGCAGGTATAAACAGTTTAATGTCCTCCTAAGGGAGGAATATGTCCCTCATAGGCAGGTGTAGGTTATCCATAAAAAGAAAAAAATACAAGAACTCACCTCTCTCCCCGCGCTCCGTCTTCTTCCTGGCACAAGGGGCGTGACGTCATCAGGCCGTGCAGGCAGCGTGATGACATAGCATGCCACCTGTGCCGGATACTCCAGAAGGCCGCAAGCAAACTCCCTGCTCCTACTGCGGAGCAGGGAGCGTTCGTTCTCTGCTCCGCAATAGTATCTTCAGCCGTATGCGCTCACAGAAGAGGCGCATACAGCTGAAGAGATTATCGCCGGCGCTCATGTCATGGTAGTGCCTGGACGCTGACGGGTGGCTCAAGTATAAGCACATTTATTGTGCTGAAAAACTCAGTTTATACTCGAGTGTATGCTCAAGATACTTAATTCCGTGCATTGAAATCTTCTGCTAATTATACCATAGAATTGAATAGTAATTATTTATTACACCTGTTAGGCCAAATATCCAGTTTACTTGGATTTTGCCGAGGATGAGATTTGGTGATTCTGTTGGTTATATTGTTCTTAACTACAATAAAAGGAATCCGTATTGTTAGTGCAATTGCTACAGAGACTCTGTATGGTTGCTCGTGTAGGTGGTGGATTGATATTGCTGTCGGCGGGGTGTCAGGGAAATGGATGATGCGATTCAATAAGTTCTGTTATTGTTCATCTAATGACTTGGGACCCAATGTTCCTTATTTTGCTCCATTATCGAATGTTTGTGTTACCGTTCCTGATAAAAATATATATATAGATATCTATTCTTTCCTTTTTATTCTTGTGGCTTCTAGAGCCTCCTAGTGAAGCTTCACGACACATGTTATTTTTCTAGTCATCTTTCAGAGGAAATTGCTTGTTTTGAAGATAGTAGAAATGTGCGAGAAAGATTTAGGATGGGAACGTGCAGACAACAATATACTGCACACAAATACCGGAGATCATGTAGAGGGTCGGACTAAGGCTCCATAGGCCCCGCAGAGGAGACGACCTTACAGGTCCCGCTCCAGCTATACAGAACATGAATGTCCTTTTTGGATTGCATGTAATCCTCACTTTTTATTATAACATACATAGAATATAGCATCAATAAAGTTAATAATAGGTCATCTTTTAATAATCCCTTAAGATATAGAGTCTGGTGATCAGTGGTTGGCTCCAATGTCAGTTGCAAATGGGGTTGTGTTTTGTAGGATCATTAGGGACCACTACAGTGTCAAAGCCAGGATCCACCAGGGGATCTTAGTCCTGATTACTACTAATATTTCTTCAGTGGGATAACATCATGCAGTATTTGATCACATCATGCCCTGGGATACATGAAACAGTGAAATAACTCACATTTTAAACATATGCTTTATATTAGCTTTATTTTCTTGCAAGCTGCACATTTTAGTAGGCAAAACAGTGAGGAACATAAAATTTCTAAAAGCCCTTACTTCCTCCTTGCTGATAATGAATTTGTAAAGTCCTGAAAATTACACACCTGCACCAATACAAAGGGGGGGAAAAAAATGAAAAAGTAATACAGTGGAGGAGACATGAAATACACAGCCCTTTTCTCCCCTGTTGACATAAGTTTTAATCTTGTTTTTATAGTAGCCTGTCACCATTACTAGGTGTCTTATAACATGGGAGGAGGTACAGTGGAGTCCTACCTGTTGACAGTGCATTGATTAAGTCCTGTATTTACAGCAGCCTGGCACTTACTAGGAGTGTTATAACATGGGAGGAGGTACAATGGAGTCCTAACTGTTGACAGTGAATTTGTAACGTTTTGTAATTACAGCAGCCTGGCACTACTACTTACTGGGAGTGTTACTACATGAGATGAGGCATAGTGGAGTCACACATGAATTACTATAGCTCTTTACTTCCTTCCTGTTGACAGTGAATTTGTAAAGTCCTGTAATTACAGCAGCCTGGCACCATTACTAGGAAGGTTGTAACATGGGAGTAGATACAGTGGAGGGAGACATGAATTACTACAGCCCTTTACTTCCTCCCTGTTGACAATTAGTTAGTAAAGTCCTGTAATTACAGCAGCCTGGCATCATTACTAAGTGTTAAACATAGTAAGCACAGTGGAATCACACATGAATTACTACAGCCCTTTACCTCCTTACTGTTGACAGTGAATTTGTAAAGTTCTGTAATTACAGCAGCCTGGCACTATTAGGCCTCGTTCACACGGCTTATTCTGCCACGGATTTGGGGCCGTAAATGGCCCGGGTTTCGCTGGGAGTACGCGCCAACCGCGGCAGCAAATTACGTAATCCACTGCTCTCAATAGAGAACAGTGGAATCCCTCCTCCTCCCCGCTCGCAAATCCCCGCGGGGGAGAAATACATGCACATTTTTTACGGCGCGACGCACCTAAACAATGCATGTCTATTGGGCGGGGGCGCCCCCCCGCCTCCGCCCCGCCCCCGTCCCGCCCTTTAGTCCCGGCGGATTTGTGAGCTCAATACGGCTCACAATTCCGTCGGGAATAAGCCGTGTGAACACGGCCTTACTAGGACTGTTTTTAACATGGGAGAGAATAGTAGCCACAGTACTGGCTGAACTGTAGTATCAGAAACAGTCTATGCAAAATAGTGGCACTGTTTATGGGAAACTGACATTCTATTGATTTTCTACTGAGGTCTATGAGGCACTAGGTAAAGTCGGATTTTGTATTGCGGTCTATGAGGCACTGGTTACAGCTCGGTTTTTCTATTGCTGTCAGGAATTGAACTCCCGGACTCTTGCGTACCAGGCGACGGCTGTTCTCACTGAGCTATTTGCTCCCCTGAACAGCTCCTCTGCTGCACTTTACCTAGTTCCCTGTTCCCTTAGTTTTGGTCCTTGATCCCCTGTTTGCTCCACCCATGTCTAATTGGACTTCCTATTTAAGCCCAGCCTTGCACTTCCTCCTTGAGAGATTATTGTGCTCTGCCGGTAATCTAGCCATTTGTGGTGTTCTGCTGTTGTGTTCTGACTCTATTGTGCATCAACCTTTTGGCTTTCTTCCTGACTACGATTCCTGCCTGCTCCCTAAACTGACGCTGCCCGGATTGTGCACCGACCTTTGGCTTTCTTCCTGACTGCCTGCTCCTCAAGTACCCTAACCACCCGCATGTGTACTGACTTCTGGCTCTGCTGACCACGCTTCTACAAGTAGGTAACCTTAGTAGTTGCAACATAAGACTCCAAACCAGCTCCTGATCGTTACAATTGCGGTCTATGGGCACTGGTTACAGTTGGATTTTCTATTGCGGTCTATGGGCACTGGTTACAGTTGGATTTTCTATTGCGGGCTATGGGCACTGGTTACAGTTGGATTTGCTATTGAGTTCTATGGAGCACTGGTTACAGTCAGATTTTCTATTGTGGTCTATGGGCACTGGTTACAGCTCGGATTTTCTATTGCGGGCTATGGGCACTGGTTACAGTCGGATTTTCTATTGTTGTCTATGGGCACTGGTTACAGCTCGGATTTTCTATTGAGGTCTATGGGCACTTGTAGGGCTAAGAGATTTATTGACCATCCGGAATCCATATTGTCCGTATCCCTTTAAGAATAATAGATCTTAAGCTGTAAATTTCCTAACTTCTTGTAGATGTGTACTGAGAAGCAGTGCATATTGACACAGAGGGTTGTTATCAGGGCCTCATTGTTTTGGGAACGCTGTAAATGAGATAATACTACCCAGCATGGTTAGAGAGTGGTGATGGGAAAACAGGTGTTTATGGTTTGTACCAGTAGTTTTTTCTTGACATGTTTTCCAGTACCGGTTAACTCCTGAAGGACTCATCTAACACAAATATCAGTGGCACACTAAAGACTAAGTAAAACCTCAAGGTATATAGGAATATTGGAAATGCATTACTGCTAAGGAAAATATGAAAACCTGGGACTCTTAGTTTACAGTATTTGATCAAAGATTGTATTGAGCTCACCTCCCAAAACGTCAAGGGGATCCCAGAGCAGGTGAGTCCCTACACTGAACAAGTTAACTCACTAGGCGTCAATCCAGACTGCAACTTCAGGAATGGTAGGTACTAGCAATTGGATTATCCTGCACTGGTTTAAAAGAGGCAGCTGAGTGCAGCAAGCCAATGAGATTGCCATTTCTCAAATAGACTACAAAACGTAATAAGGCTGTGCTATTGCCTTTTCAGTGTGCACCTATGCTTGCGTTTTTCAAAGTATATTTTAGATGTGCACAGCCTTATTACGTTTTGTAGTCTATTTGAGAAATGGCAATCTCATTGGCTTGCTGCACTCAGCTGCCTCTTTTAAACCAGTGCAGGATAATCCAATTGCTAGTTCCTACCATTCCCTGAAGTTGCAGTCTGGATTGACGCCTAGTGAGGTACAGAGATAATATTAGGGACTCACAAGCTCTGGGATCCCCTTGACGTTTTGGGAGGTGAGCTTAATACAATCTTTGATCAAATACTGTAAACTAAGAGTCCCAGGTTTTCATATTTTCCTTAGCAGTAATGCATTTTCAATATTCCTATATACCTTGAGGTTTTACTTAGTCTTTAGTGTGCCACTGATATTTGTGTTAGATGTATGCTATTGCCTTTTCAGTGTGCACCTATGCTTGCGTTTTTTCAAAGTATATTTTAGATGTGCACAGCCTTATTACGTTTTGAACTCCTGAAGGACTGGCCATCCAAAGGGGGGAGGTCTGATACTGGAAAAATACTGAGCTGTCAGCGTGTGTAACATTTGGTTACGCAGACATTTGTTTCAAACAAGATATAAGCTGAGAAAGTTCGCTGCAAAGTTAGAAGTATCTGGATCTGTGGGCTATAGAGGGTCGCCTCGCCGCCACAGTGATGAATGCCAGGAATATCTCTCTATCTTCGCTGGCCCGCTTCTCCCAGCTGATGTTATGGATAGATGATGCTGATAAGATTCCTGGTGAAGCTTGGACCTGTATAAGGGGGGGCACTCGTGCACGGTGTTGATCTCAGGATTATCTCTCTATCTGCGCTGGCCCGTGTTTACCAGCTGATGCCGATAGATGATGCTTATAAGATTCCTGATGAAGCTTTGACCCATATATAGGTGTGATGTAAGTATTTGTGATCCATATTATGCATGCTTTGCCTTTGTAACCAATATTATGCAAAAGTATATATAATATCACACTATCTTCTTGTAGTTTTATGTAATCATTGAATTCTTCATATAATAAAGTTAATAAAGCATTGGAGGTTGCCTTCTTTAAAGCCGTATCGAACCCACACAAATAGTTGGCAAAACAGCACTGGTTACAGCTCGGATTTTCCATTGTGGTCTATGGGGCACTGGTTACAACTCTGATTTTCTGTTGCGGTCTATTTGCACTGGTTACAGCTCGGATTTTCTATTGAGGTCTATGGGCACTGGTTACAGCTCGGATTTTAATAAAAAAAAATTCTAATAGATTCTAAAAAGGGATGGGAAAGAAATTATTTTGGAAGAAAATATTAAGCCAGAAGTATCAAGAATATTAATATAAGGAAAATGTGATTCTAGCTGGGCGCATTTATACGTGACAAGGCGGCGGTGGCACCGCTGTGGGCACTATTGGCTTGTACTGGTCATAGAGCAACACTCTGCAATCAGTATCCCAGGGAGCCTTCTCATCTCAAGTACTTTCCATTTAAATACAAGTGTAAAACTTACTGGGCCAGTAACTGCGACTTGTGCATTTTCTACGGCTTTCTTGATTGCTACCATTAAAAGGCCATTAATGACCATTAAAAAAAAAAACGGTAAAAGAAAAAAAAAATTCATTGTGATGCCTGCTTGTTGCTGAATGGGTCATATTTTGAAATGATGGTGACAATAACCCAAGTGTTATGCTCCACAAGTTCCCTGGAAAAAAAAAATTCTAAATGACAGCAAGACTTGTAAAACCTCGGCAAAGAACAGTGTGTGCCCCAATTACTGATGCGCTATAAAGGAATGGCTGTCATTCATACTTAATTCATAGAAGAGGGAGCAGAACATTCAGAAAGTATAACTATATCACAAATAAGAAAGGGTTCCTATGACATGCCGGGACGAGAAGACCCAGCGTCCCTCACCACCACTTGCTATGACATCATTAAGTGACTTATCCCATTCTCGGTCTTCGTCAATGGAGCGTCAACTAATCACATTGATGAACCAAAGTTGTCGGGATCATGTGGAGGCTGCCAGGTCAATTAGCAGATGGTTGTCACCGATCTGCCAGGTAGAAGCACTTCTTGATGGGCTGTTGAGAGGGCAAACCAAGGGAAATGAACAGAGATGTTTAAAGATGTCTGCAGACCGGCAACTCATCTCACATGAGGAAGTTCACGAAAGGAAACTGGCAGTAGATGCCAGTTTCTATGATCCATAAATTTGCTACTACGTCAAGGGTGAACTCAAGAGCCAGGCAATTGGGCAGGATCAAAGAACTAAGCAGCTGGGAAGACCTAAAAAAACAACCCCTTTTACTTGGACCAGTAACTATTGGTGATATCATTAACCTTATTCACATGGTGCCTAACCTTGAGGAGAATTTTTAGAAGATGCCTTATTCACATAACCTAACCCTGATGAGAATTTTTAGAAGAGGCCTTATCCACAAAACCTAACCCTGATGAGAATTTTTAGAAGATGCCTTATTCACATAACCTAACCCTGATGATAATTTTTAGAAGAGGCCGTATCCACATAACCTAACCCTAATGAGAATTTTTAGAAGAGGCCTTATCCACATAACCTAACCCTGATGAGAACTTTTAGAAGATGCCTTATTAACATAACTTAACCCTGATGAGATTTTTTAGTTTATGCCTTATCCACATAACCTATCCGTGATGTTAATTTTTAGTAGAGTCCTTATCCACCTAACCCTGATGAGAACTTTTAGAAGATGCCTTATCCACAAAACCTAACCCTGATGAGAATTTTTAGAAGATGCCTTATTCACATAACCTAACCCTAATGAGAATTTTTAGAAGAGGCCCTATCCACAAAACCTAACCTGATGAGAATTTTTAGAAGATGCCTTATCCACATAACCTAACCCTGATGAGAATTTTTAGAAGATGCCCCTTGCTGTGCATAAATTAAGAGGGTGACAAGGGGTTGTCTCACCATGCTGTTTCACAGAGCCACAGTCAGCTTTAGACTCACACTTCCTAGGAAGGCTGTGGATGGTTCTATAGTAGTGGTTGACATATCATCTCTGATCAGAAACGTAACTTGAAGCTCCTGGGCCCCCATGCAACAAGTGAAACTAGGCCCCCCCAGCTATTATGTGTTATTTATAATACTAGTGTCTTCCTATGCGACAAGAGGGCTTTTGGGCTCCCGTCAGGCTGCAGGGCCAAGTAGCAAGTGCTACCTCTGCACCTCCTATAGCTATACCCCTGCCTCTGCTCTTTCTAGCTATTCCTGTTACAGTAATATGACTACAGAGCATTTAGGAACTATAGTACACAAGGTTATAGACCTCTAAAGGGTGAAAGCTTCTCA
The DNA here is from genome assembly GCA_025379985.1 of Phyllomedusa bahiana. Taxonomy (NCBI): domain Eukaryota; kingdom Metazoa; phylum Chordata; class Amphibia; order Anura; family Hylidae; genus Phyllomedusa; species Phyllomedusa bahiana. The sequence continues at coordinate 25,617 of JAODAL010005515.1, forward strand.
TTTACTTAGGTAAACAAGCTCCTGTGCTAGAGATAAGACTCTGCAGGGAGTGACTCACCATGGTCAAGCCAGCTTGTGGAGAAATCAGATAGGAGAGGGAGGAGAGAGAGGTGGTCGGAGAAACCTGTGTAGTCTAAGAAGAGAAAAAATGGTCTTTATCTTCTGTCCAAAGTAAAATCAAAACAGCAATGTACTTGGTAATAGTTTTAATTTAACTTTTACTACATGTTAAAAGCTAATCATTGTGATGAGTATACCCACTTAATGTGCGGGGGGTGACTGTGAAAACTAAGCAACTAAAACTAATTGCAGGGGAAATGCAGTTTTGAATAAGTAACCTGCAAAGCTATAGGTGAATAGCTACTGTATTTCTTCGATCTGTGGATGGCCCAAGTCATCAAAGCAAGTGCTCATGTTGGTTAACAGCTCTTATTTCTGGGTCACAGTAAGAAATCCCAAGCAGTAGTTGTAATGATGGGAATATACGCTGTGGAATATGTTGGCGCTATGTAAATAAAGATTATTATTAAGGAACATCCTCTTTAAAGGGGTTGTCCAGTGAACCAACCAAAACCCCTAAAATCGCCTGAGTCTTCTTTCATTTTCCTATGATGTTTTCTGTGCTAATTTGTGCTTTTCCTCTACATATGTAGTCTTCTTTCACTTAGGTCGAGCAGCAGCATTTCATGTTAGACAAAGCACAACAAAGCTTTAAATCTTCCTTTCTTGCACCCTCAGTCTAAATGCATGCACCCTGATTCTTACCTCATATTAAAAGCATAGACTAAAAGGGGTGTGGCTTCAAAGGCAGCTGACCTGGAAAAAACCCCTTTGATCACCTGATCTCCTATGCTGGACACAGAACTACTGAACTTTTCTACCTACCTTCTGGGACCCCAACCTACCTATCTACTGTGTGCCCCTATCTACCTACTTACTAGGGGGGCCCTATCTACCTACTTGCTGGGGGCCCCTATCTAGCTACCTACTGGGGGTCCGTATCTATTTACCTACCTACTGGGGGCAATTATCTTCCTACCTACTGGGGGGACTCTACGTACCTTCAGCGGGCCCATATCTACCTAACTTCCTACTGGGGTCCCCTATCTACTTACCTACCTACTGGGGAGAATCTACCTACCTACTGGGGGGACTATATATTCCTGCCTACCTTCTTGGGGTCCTTTATATCTACCTACTAGAGAGGGTGCTATTTAGCTCTTTACCTACTGGGAGACCTATATAACTACTTACATGGGGGACTATATATATAGCTATCAGGGGCTCTACCTACCTAACTACAAGGGCATAAACGGAGTAATTATTACCACTTGGGGCACTATGGATGGGGAGTTTGTATGTGGGGGATGGCACAGTTAGGAAGACGCTAAAAAGTGAGGAGTCTCAGGTGTTTGTGTTGTCAATTCTGCAGGGACAAGTGGTGGCCGGGAGAAGTCATCATGGTGGCCTGTACCAGATGGAGAAGAAAAGAGAAAGAGAATGACTTATAAGACGTCACCTGTGAGTCACTAAATGTAACTGCACTGTGTGCACATGTATCTACCATATATGGTTACTGTAAGGAGATAATATACAGTCTGCAGAGCCTGAGTACACTGGTATCTACCACTATATGGTCACTGTATGGAGGTAATATACAGTCTAAAGGGCCTGTGTACACTGGTCTCTATCACTATATGGTCCCTGTATGGAGGTTATACTGTATACAGTCTGCAGAGCCTGTGGTGAGGGGGGCCCAGATGCTTTAGCTGTACAGTTCCTTTAAATTTCTGATGGCAGCCCTGGACACAAGGAAAAACACTGTAATTGACGGGTGCACTTCAGTTCTAGTTTATTTTTGGACCTCTTTTATAATGTGCTATTTGTTGTGCTTTTCATAGCCGTCACTATGTAAAGTCTACAGCAAATCTATCCGCTTTTCATGGAACATGATTGTGGTGCAGTCAGCAAGTGCCATCCGTCATTGTCTCCGGTGATTGAAGCTGCTCTTAATGAGCGTAGCACAATAATTACCTTATTGCAATGCTAAAGCCAAATGACACTTATGATAAAGGTTTCATGGCTAAACAGTAAAACTAGCGAAGCATGTGCCGACCAAATGGCAGCTAGTATGTATCAACAACTCGTTCCGTCCCAACTATCTCACAGTCACTGGCACAGTTCTTGCAAAGTTTGCCCTCGATGCAGAACTCTGGAATTAAGCTGATTGCATAAATTTTTTAAAGGAAAACATCACTTTCCTGAACTTCTCTGCCATATGACTTATGTGATAGTGCTCCTTATGATTAAAAGATAAGCCAGGATCCGAGCTGTGAGGTGCCTCTGGTTCTGAGGATTACATTTTCTTCTAGTTTGTAGGGTTGCAGCATCACTTTCAGAGGAATATGCACGTTTAGGGGGTGAAGCGGAAGTTGATAAATACGGTACCTGCTTGTAATTGAGTGTAAATAGTGCCTACCTTATGGAGTGAGTGCAGCCATCATGTTAGACTGGGGTGCCAGGGGTACACTAGAACAATTGATTGGAGCCCACCAGTGGAATAGATTGTATGGGCCCTCCATTCAAGTTGCTTGTTGGGGCCCACCAGTGGAACTGATTATTGAGGAGCAGAGGTGGAATTGAGTGCTGGAGGCCACCAGTGAATTTGATTGCTAGGAGGCACCAATGCAGTTGATTGTTAGGGCCCACCAGTGGAGATGATTGTTGGAGCCACCAGTAGAGTTGATTGTTGGAGCCACCAGTGAAGTTGATTATTTGGGCCCACCGGTGGAACTGATTCTTCTAGTGCACCTGTCATGATCATGCCAGAAAGAACCCCAGCTTTGAGTTCTGGTCACCGGCCACGGCCGTTGCAACGTAAGCCATGGTTTCTGACATAGTGTCTACATTTGTGATTTCTAGTGTGAACTGGGTTTTCTTCCCTGCTATCTTGATTGATTCCTGGCCGACGCCCGGGCCAGGAATCTTCCAGCACTCCACGGGTTAACCTGGCTCCTTGCTCCTGGGTGATTGACAGCTCTACCTTCCTATCTGGTCTTTCATTTCTTCCTCCTCTTGCCTTTGTCCTTAGTTCGCCTGGCAGCTATTGAAGGGCTCTTCGGTCTCTTCTCCGTGCCTGTTCTACTGGTCTGTTTGGTTGCCTGTAGCTAGCCCTATTCTTCATTGCTCCTTCGTGTGACCTGACCTTTGGCTTCGCTCCTGACTATTCTTCTGCCTCCTGTATCTGTACCGCGTCTCCCGGCTGTTACCTGACCTTTTGCTTGGACTCTGTTTATCCCTTGCCTCACGTTTTTGTACTTCACCGCCAGTTCTGTTACCGACTTTGGACCGCACGACTACGAGTATTTGTTCTGTGTTTGTTTTTTCCTTGTCTGTGTTGCACCTTGATTAGTGCAGCCATCAGTCTTCTGGTTGGGGCCGGCCTATTAAGGAGTCGGGTTCCCCAAAAGGCAGGGACAGGGGTTGGGACCAGTGTCAGGGCCTCACACTGTCTGTGTCTGTTTGTGCTCCCCTGACTGGTCCCTTACAGCATAAGTGGAGTTGATTGTTGGAGCCACCAGTGGAGTTGATTATTGGAGCCCACCAGTGGAATTAATTGTTGGGGCCACAAGTGAAATTGATTCTTAGGGGCCTCCAGTGAAGTTGCTTGTTGAGACAGTCCATTGGTGTTACTTCTTGGGGACCATCAGTCAAGTTGTTTTTTGGGCACATCAGTGGAGTTGATTCTAGGGGCCTACCCTACAACTACTGCTCATGACTGCACTTGACTCTTGCACTCTACCTCTTTCTTTACCTTTCTATCTGAAAAGCAGCCCCATGGATGTACACTGGCTGACACTGTTCATAGGTGCACACTGGCTGACACTGTTCATGGGTGCACACTGGCTGACACTGTTCATGGGTGCACACTGGCTGACACTGTTCATGGGTGCACACTGGCTGACACTGTTCATGGGTGCACACTGGCTGACACTGTTCATGGGTGCACACTGACTGACACTGTTCTTGGGTGCACACTGGCTGACACTGTTCTTGGGTGCACACTGGCTGACACTATTCATGGGTGCACACTGGCTGACACTGTTCATGGGTGCACACTGGCTGACACTATTCATGGGGGCACTCTCTGGCTGACACTATTCATGGGGCACTCTCTGGCTGACACTATTCATGTGCACACTGCTGACACTGATCATGGGTGCACACTGGCTGACACTATTCATGGTGCACACTGGCTGACACATGTTCATGGTGCACACGGCTGCCCACTGTTCATGGGTGCACACTGGCTGACACTGTTCATGGGTGCACACTGGCTGACTGTTCATGGGTGCACACTGGCTGACTGTTCATGGGTGCACACTGGCTGACACTATTCATGGGGCACTCTCTGGCTGACACTGTTCATGGTGCACACTGGCTGACACTTTTCATGGGTGCACACTGGCTGACACTGTTTATGGGTGCACACTGACTGACAGCATTCATGGGTGCACACCATCTGACACTGTTTATGGGTGCACACTGACTGAGCATTCATGGGTGCACATCGTCTGACACTGTTTATGGGTGCACACTGACTGACAGCATTCATGGGTGCACATTTATAAATACTGTTCATGGGAGCAGTCTGACTGATATTTTTCATGAGTGCACACTACTGGTCCACTTTACTAGGCACTATTTATGGGTGCACTTTCATACATACTATTCATGGGTGCACTCTTGTACATAATTTTCATGGGTGCCCGCTGGCTGATACTATTTTTAGGGCCATCTGGAATTTTTATGGCGTCAGTGTTTAATGACTGGGCAATAATCTCCATTAAAAAAAACCTCTGTCCCCCACATAATCTTACCACTGCTACTAACTGAATGACGACCTCTTGGGAGGGGTAGGGTCTTAATCCTGATTAATGTTGCTATATTGCGGACTTGATGCTGTTCCAGTGTAATCTCGGCTCTTGTCTGTGTCTATGAAGGACACAAGTCAAACTTCCACTATCACCATAGAACGATGGAACGATAGAAGCATGGAATTGGTCCTCAGTAGTTACCATGGCAACCAAGTAGTGCTGTCATGTCTCAATCTAATCGTGGGAACCACTATGAGGAGTGTAATAAACAGTTAAACATTGCTGGAGCTGCTGCTAAATGACAGTCTTCTCCAGTTATATGAAAAAGTATTTGCCCCCTTTTGAGAGTTACTTATGATTGGGCATTTGTCACAATAAATGAGCCTCAGTCTTTCATAAAATTGGCCAGGAGCCCCATTTCTTGGACAAAGTGGTGAACGATTACAAAGAGTGTCCCTCATTCTGGAGGACCTGTCCTGTCCTGCTTTACAGAAGACAGACCATTGATATGAATGGGCAATGTGTAGTGCCTTATTTCCCCTGTGGTGGCGCTGCAGGGAAATTGTATACTTACTGCCAGATTTCCCCAGAGCTTAGTACTAGGGGTTCCAGCAGGAGGACACTTAGTGATCAAGTAGGAATTGTCCAGAGTGGAGAACCCCTTTAAAGGGGTTGTCTCACTACATTGATTCATCTTACCTCAGTCCTGTTTTCTTGGTTTTCTTGAATTCAGGGGCGTGTTTACTGGCTTCCACTAGGCTGCAGTAGAAGCCAGGTCTGTAGCTATAGCAACCAGTGCTGGCAGCCTATCAGGAGAGATTGAACAGGTCTGTAGCTATAGCAACCAGTGCTGGCAGCCTATCAGAAAAGACCAAACAGGTCTGTAGCTATAGCAACCAGTGCTGGCAGCCTATCAGGAGAAATTGAACAGGTCTGTAGCTATAGCGACCTGATGCAACCCATACAAGAGGGGATATCTAGGAATAGGTAGGGCACTGTTAATGGACATATATTGCAAAGGGACTTGTTTCTGTGAAATCTTTAATATAAAAAACAATCCTTATAGTGAGACAACCCCTTTAAGATGTGATGTGACCACATTCCTTATCATTAATTGCGATGTATCAGCACAACTTTGCAATTCTGTGTCATGCCATCATGTAGCCCCCGCCTTGGCGTCCTATACTCCAAGTAAACACTTACCATATTTGACCAGATTTTCACATTATTTCGGTTCTATAATTTAGGCATCATGGAAGATGTTTGTACATGGACTGATCATTTTAGGTCTTACCCCAGCATCTTTCTTGGGACAAAAAATAAAGAAGGTATTTTTCTTTTTTGCTCACCATAAGAGAAATGAGATGAGATGTAAGTTCCTCATGTAAGTTGTGTCACTGGTGCATGGAAAAAATCCGCCGGACGATGGATGTATCCAAGAATGGTCACAAAAATTGGGAAAAGAGGATTCCAGCACTCAATTTATTTCAAAAGGTTAAAATCCATAGCTGCCATCTTAAGCGTTTCAAGGAGATACGCATAGAAGTTCTATGAGCAAGAGGTATCTCCTCGAAACGCGTGAGATGGCAGCCATGGATTTTAGCCTTTTGGAATAACGTTTTTTTAAATCAATCAGTGAGTGCTGGAATCCCCCTTTCCCAATCTTTCTTGGGACATTGAGATGTTGACCAACCAAACACTCTCCCTTTGTTTACATTGAAGACTTGCTTTTATATTTCAGCCATTATCTCCATTACATATCTTATTCTTGGCAGAGGACTAAAGATTATCCTTTAAGGAACTGTCCCCTTTCGGCAAGATGGCACAATACCAGCTTAATTTCTCGAGAAGACCACACATTTTTCCCATAAAAGAAATGTAGGTTTCCCCCATTTCCCCAAATTTCCCGAAAATTTAGACCCTATAATGCAAAGACCAAAATTAAGTCTTTTTCTTGAGTTTTGGTATAAATTTTTCCCACTTTTTCAAGTCAACTTTCGGAGGGCTGGGTATATTGTAAAGTTGGAAAAAAAATACATGAAGTCCCCAACCCATAAATTCCCTACAGTTTTTAACCAGAGGAAGGCAAAAAAACCCCTATAAAAAAACACTTCCCCCGGCCACTTTAAATTTGGTAAAACCTTCCCCAAATGCCCCTTTTAACCCCTTAATTTCTAATCCATCCAATCACATTGGGGGCAACCCCAGGGCATTTTAGCAAGAACAAGGTTCAAGACAATCTCCGCAGTTTTAAACCGAGCATCAAAGGGGAAGAAAGGTGAAATTTTAGTGCCCCCTTTTTAAAAAGTGGGGATGGTTTTTGGGGCCCGAAGGCTGGTCCCGAGTATTTCAAAACTTTCTAACCCGGGGAAATTTTTTTTTCACATAACCTCTCTAGGTTTAACAAGAATTTTTGGGCCGAAAAAGAAAAAACATCCAGGGGAGCGGCAGGGCCCCCTTTTGGGCGGAAATTTCCTTTGTTGGGTGCCCGAGGGTCAAAGGTGAAAGGGCAGACTGGTTCGAGCTATAGAAAGGGAACAGTACCAATATCCAACCTTAAAAAAACCAAGGGGAGGCCCGAAGACATCTCTGAACCAAAAAGTACGGCCAACTTTGAGGCAATGGGCTACCCGAAAAATAAACCACACCGGGTGCCACTCCTTTCAGCTAAAACGGAAACTGTGGCCCAAAATTTCCCCCAAGCTCATCGAAATTGGACATAAAGTTTGGGAAAAAACGTTCCCTGGTTGATGAGTCTCGATTTCCTGCGACATTGGAGGGTGGGAAGAATTTGGCGTCAAAAAACATGAAAGCAGGGATCCTCCTCCTTGATAAAGGGTCAGGTGGGGGGGGTGGTGCTGGGGGGGGGAAAATTTTTTCTTGGCATTTTTGGGGCCCCCTTGGTACCATTTGAGCACGTTGCAACACCTTTTTTAAACTATCCACGAAGAATTGAGGCAGTTTGAAGAAAAAGGGGGCCCAAAACCCTTTACAGCAGGGGGTTCTAAAAGTGGCCCGGGATGTAGAAGCCAAAGTCCTAAAAAAAAAAAATTCCTTCTCGACCCAAACATTAAAACAGAAAACCTGATCAAGGTCCTATCTATGTATACTTTGGCTTAGAGAATGGGGTATTAAGTGATGGAACTCTAATATGGCACATGAGAAGGGATTGTCCAGCTGAGATGGCCACTTCAAAGTTATTTTAGCCAAAGTCCTATTCTGACCTACTTTTCAGTGCTATAATTTATGCACCATGACAGGTCTTTGTACATGAGCTAATAACTGTAGGTTTTGCCCCAAAATCCTTCGGGGACATTCTTTATCCAACCCGATACCTTCCCTGTTTAATTAAGACTTCTTTTTTTTGAAAAATCCGGATTTTCCTTTTTTCCAAATTTTGGAAAATCCAACCCTATTTGTCTTTGCGTTGAATGCACCCCAGGGAGCCACACATTTTGCCAAAGAGGAAATGTAGTCCAGAAAGGCCCCCATTCCCGTTAATTGAATGGGATCATGTAATACTCCTTGACTAAAGTCTCATTTTTTTTCCATTTTAGATTTTTAGTAGAAGTAACATAGTGATACAGTTTCAAACAGGCTCTGGCCCATGAATCCAACTATAAACCCCTTTTACTGTCCAGAGGAAGGCAAAAAGCCATGAGGGGGGGAGGCCCTTTTTCCCAACAAGAGGAAAAAATTTTCCCTTTCAACTCCAAATCAGCATCAGAAAAACCTAAAACAAAAAACCTATCCCCCGATCTAATTCCCTTACTTTTTAATGATATTATTCAAGAAGGGCTTCTAAACCCTTGAACTTTATCAATGACTCCACCATCACAAATTCTTGTGGCAGCGAGTTCCATAGTCTCACCTCTCGTACAGTAAAGAATCCTCTCCTGTGTTGGTGGTGAAACCTTCTTTTCCCTTTTAATTAAGGAACCCCCTGCATGGTTACGCTTAGTGTAAAAAGGTCAGGGGAGATTTGTATACTGTCCTTTCAATATTTTGTAAAGAATGGGATTCAAATGAAGGGAAACCCCTAAGGGGGCCATAGAAAGGGATTGTCCAGCTGAGACAGACACTTCAAAGTCGTCTCATCAAATAGCCACAATCTTAATTTAACACCACAAGGGGAAAATATGTTTAAGGGCAAACCCGGGCGTTGGGCTGGGGGTGTTAGGGCCCAAAGGGGGAATTGACCTGGGGCCAACCAATTGAGTTTTTAGAGCCCCTGGGATTTTATTTTGGGGGCCCTACCCTACACTACTGTAAATGATGTAGATGCCTCCTAACTTTTTCTTGCTTTTTGCCTCTTTATGCCTTTTTGTTTTATCTGGAATGTATAGGAGTAAAAAAAAAAATTAAGGTCTACCATCTCAGGGGCCCCCGGGGGGTTTCCCCCTTTTCCCCCCTGGGGGACCCCCCGAGCCTGGCAAAGCTGCGGCAACTTTGAAAATAGACATTATTCTAACTTTTTTATCTTGGTGAAAAAAAATAGAAAGAAATTGCTTAGAGATTTCAGGTACATTGTAAAATGCATGGAATGGTAACGTCCAAAAGACAAATCAAAAAAGACGTGCAATAAGATACAATTTCCTAGTCAAGGATCACGGCTAAACTAAGGAAATACACAAAATACCCAACTCAAAATCCTGCTGAGTCACAGCATAGAAAAGTCAGACAGAATAATAATGGAGACACCAAAACGAGGCCTCAGCCCTATTGTTCGGGTTTCCATCGGGTATTGATTAAAGTACATTCTCAAATTCAGCTCTATACATTTAAGCCTACTCTTTAAAATAGAAAAGCAGAACATAAAAAGCTTCTACTCCTTGTTACAAATGTATTAGATTAACAGAACCCTTTAAAGGGAATTATACAGAAATGACTACCATTTTCGTTAAAAAACTTTTTTTTTGAGGGGGCAGGTTTATTTAACTATTAAAAACTCGTATACAAAAACTTCTAAAACGCTCTTTTTTCACTTTTTTACGAAAAAAATTTTTTTAAGCTTTCTTTTTAGCTTTTGTGTGGAGACTTGGATAGATTTAGCAGAGTCATCTCAGTGTCATTAGACTGATTTTCTGTTATCTGAAGCTTTCCTTTTAGCTTTTTCCTTGTAACGGAGAGATTTAGCAATCACTCTTTGTCTTAGATGAATTTTTTTTTATCTGAAGTTTTCATTTTGTTTTCTGTGTAGATTTGGGACAAAGTTGCGAGTCTTTTTCATTTCAAAACAATTTTTTTCTTTTGTTAAGCTTTCCTTTTAGCTTTTTGTGTAATTGGGGAAAATTTTTGCAAGCATTTCATTATTGTACAAATTTTCTTTTGAAGTTTTTGTTTGAGCTTTTCTGTGTGAATGGTACAAAAAACTATCAGTCATTCCTTATTATAACCAATTTCCCCCCATTCTTTAAGCTTCCTTTTTAGAGACTTGGGCAGTCAGCAGAGTCATTTCATTATCATGAGATGGCCACTCTAATAAGCAATACTGCTGGAGGCCTAAATAAGTCAGGACAGCAACACTAGATACACATAGAAACCCTATATGCAGCTTCCCTGCCAGTACCTGTTATCTGGTACTCCTACTTTTCCTATAGCCCAAACTGATTCAATCGGATCAGCTCCCCAACACCTAAAAAGTACACCCCACAAAGCACTGACATCCTGGAGATTGAGATCTTTCAACAAGATATGATATTCAGCAGTACAAGCCTGGACAAACATATATCATAGACATTAAATTAATTTCTGCAAATTTTTGGAATATCCAAACAAAAAATCATATACGCGTTTTTACTTTTTAAACTTTTTTGTCATAGCTTGTACATGTGCCATATGCTATGTGAACATACCCTTAAAGGGGTTTTCATACAAGACATATTTTAAAAAGGGACCAAAAAATTTAGCATGTACGCCCTTTGGGTTTCCCTTTCAAAGTGTTTTTAAGGGAAACCCGGGTGCTTTATTTGTGCTTTGCAAAAGGGTTTGAGCCCCGGTTGGATTCGCCCACTAAAGCATTACTGGTTGTCGGCCAAGGTCAAGGACAAGAACGCGCAGGCTAAGGTTAAGTAGTGAACAGGTCACAGATGGGAGAGCATGTACAAGCAGCAGCATGCACAAACGAGAGAGAGATAAAGATCCCATGTAAGAGGTGCAGTCTTACATCGGTTTAAACCCCCTAAATCTCTGCGCATCCCCCATAAAAACGTTTGTAAGAACATGTGAGGTCCCACTAAAAACGTGAGACAGATTTAGTCCCATGAAACACAACAATAAAGGTATGGTTTTTGTTTGCAGATTGTAGAGGTCCGAGGTATAATAATCGGGATAAAAACCTGTGTGAGAGAAAAAGACAGGAAAAAAAAATCACCCCTCTTTCCCCGAGTCCTAAATGTCAAATGCCCATTTTCCCGTTAAAAAGTATATAAACATGAGAAATGTGATATACACTAAAGTTACACTTAGCTTTTTCATTTCCAATGATTCCCAAAGACGGCTGAGAACCTCTCCCTTCCCCCCGCTCACCCGAACAGTGCACACTTTTGCGCACTCCCCCCCCCCCCCCCATTTTACAAGCTATCTGCAACCAGAAAAACTGGGGCAAGTTGTATGGACAACCCTTTTTTTGGAAAAATGTCTTTATAATGATCCAATATATTTTTGAGATATTTCCAAAGAGCATCAGACATTGCTATCCAGACCCCTCCATTGTTTTTGTTTGTTTGTTTTGTTTTTCAAAAAGATTCTCCATGACAATATTTAAAAAAAAAAAATGACAATTGTAGAAAGAGTTGCAATTTTTCTTTCTTTTGGAAGACCTAGACATTAGACATATGTAATATATTTTTAACCTGAGGATGAACTTGAAATTTCCCACCTGTCTCCTTGTAGAACGGACACTTTGATCCGCTGTAAAATTGTATTTACTGATCATGTCTGCCACCGAGCAGAAAATGAACTCTCCTCCGGTCAGGTCCAATTAGTTCAAATGTCTGTAAGATACATTTTATTATGTGATCTCCAATAAAACAATCTGGCTTCCTAAGTTTTTTAATTTTTCTTTCAGTTTTTTAACCCAAACCATAAAGACCGAAATGCAATTAAATATGAACCGGAATTACCTAAAGTTAAAATTTGCTTAATAAATAGATATGTGTAGGCTGATGACTATTACCCATGTAGCAACAGTTCTCACCACCTAATTAAGTTTTACTGGCTAATAGCTGGTTTATCACTTAGGAACATCCCTTCTCAGATGTTAATGATATTTGGTCTAAAGAAAAAATTTGTTTTAAAGTTAAGAACACAATGTTGGTTATCCGAGCTCACTTTCTCAAGGAAGCAAACTATTTGTTGTACTTAGAGGAAAATAGGAGAAATTACTGTGTCTCCTCACAGAGGCTAAAGGGGTTAACTTCAAGCCCTGACCTAAGCAAATTTGGAAAAGGGTTTCCCAAACCTTTCCATTGCGTTTGGGATGAGATCTTTTTGTTGTACTAAAGGAGCATTTCAAATCCCTCTGGCCCACCAAGGCCTAAATTTGAATGTGCACGGTTACGGCAGTCCTCACAGACGTAACTAGACCTCATTTGGTTCCCAGTCTACCTTGTACATTGTTTAATACTGGGGGCTTCCCATGTAGCAGAGGAGTCTTTGAAGCCTCTCTGGCCCATCAGGGCCCAAATATGAAGTCAAGCTCAGCGCCCTTAGAAAAAACTGGATCCGTGGTGAAGAAAGTTTGTAAAGGGCTCCCTACCTCCATGTCACTTTTTAAATACTGGGTTCTTTTTAAAGTAAAAAAGGAGTTTCAAATCCCTTTGGTCCACTAGGCCCCAAAATTGTGAATTTGTTTACAACAGTACCCACCCCAAATTTCAAAACCCAAAAAAAATTTTAAAATTTTAACCCCATGGGGTTCATTTCCCGGGGCCTTGGGGGTTTAACCTTTTTTTTTAAATTAACTGGGGCCCCCCAAAATTTTTTTTTAAAGCAGAAAGAAAAATTTCCCTTTGAACCTTTTCCTTAAAATTTTAAAACCCCGCCCACCGGCCCAAATGTGCATGGTTACAGCAGCCCTCCTAGGGGTTCCAAATCTACCATGTGCCCTTTATTTACTGGGATTATCTTATTTAGCAAAGAAGCCTGCCCCCACCGTGGTTTTAAATTCTTAGCCCACTAGGGGAGTTTTTTATTTGGGAGCCACCAAAGGGAATTGATTTTTGGGGCCCCAACCCAGGAGTTAATTCGGGGCCCCACGGGTTATTCTTGGCAGGGTTTACAGCAGCCCCAACAGAGTAATAACCTCAGGGGTCCAGTCTCCTTTGTACATTTTCAAATACTGGGGTTTCAAGTACAAAAGCTTGAAACCCTCAGCCCCCCGGGGCCCAATGGCATGAAAGTCCCTAAGCAAAATAGCCCTCCTGGGGTTTTCAAAATCTAAAATGTGCCCTTTATTTAAGGGAATTTTCTTATTTAGCAAAGAAGCCTTTCAAATCCCTCTGGCCCACCAAGGCCTAAAATTTGAAGTGCAGGGTTACACTCCCACAGACGTAACTGACCTCTTTTGGGTTCCTCTCCTTGTAACTTTTAATACTGGGGGCCCCCTTTTTCAAGGAGTCTTTCCTCCCCCCGGGGCCAATGTGAGTGCTGTACACAGTTTTTACAAACTATTTTTGGGGGGTAATGCAATTTTGTATCCCTTCTCTTCCATTTGTTTACTTTATTAAAGAATCTTTTGGAAAAATTTAAATCGCCCACCAAGGAGTTTATTAGGACCATAAAAAAAACCCCTAGGTCCAAATCTCCCTGGCCCTTTTTTTTCGGGATTTCTTTTTTAGCAAAAAAACCTGGTCCCACCAGGGAGTTAATCTTAAGACCACAGTGGGGTTGTTTTTGGGGCCCAAAAACCCCAAGGGGATTTTGGGGCCCGGGGTTACTTGGGGGCCCCCCCGTGATTTTCCCTTGGGGGCCCACCAGGGATTGATTTTGGGGCCCCCAATTATTTTGGGGAAGTTGTTCTTGGGCCCACCAGGGAGTTGATTCGGGGCCCACCATAGAATTCTTGGGCCCCCTAATTTATTTTTGGGGCCCCGTTTGTTCTTCCCCTGGGTTTTTCTTCCCAGGAGTTGATTTGGGACAAGGTTTTGGGGAGTTTGATTTTGGGGCCCCCCAGTGGAGTTGATTCTTGGCCCCCCAGTGGAGTTGATTCTTGGGGCCCCCCATGGAGTTGATTTTTGGGCCCCCAAGGGGTTGATTTACCCCTTTGAGTTTTCACCAGGGAGCCAAAACCCCCTCCCAAGTTCCCAAATTTTCCCCTTTTTTTGCCCTTTTTTTTCTGGGAATTTATTTTAAAAAACCAAGGTTTGGGGGTTTATTTGGGGTCCCCAGTAAATGTTCTTGGGGGCCCCCATAGTTGATTTAGGTCCACCAGGGGGTTGATTTTTGGGCCCACCAGTAGAGTTGTACTTGGGCCACCAGTGGGGTTGATACTGGGGGCCCCCCAGAAGGGTTTACTTGGGGCCCCCATGGGTTGATACTTGGGCCCCCCAGTGGAGTTTATCTTGGGCCCACCCGTGGAGTTATATTTAGGTCCCGTGAGTTGATTCTTGGGGCCCACCAGTGGAGTTGATACTTGGGGCTCACCCTTTAGCTACTGTACATGACTCTACTTGACTCTTGCATTCTGCCTCTTTCTCTGCCGTTCTTCCTAAAAAGTAGCCCCGGGTCTCTCATGCCCAGCAAGGGTTTCCCTTGCTCCCACTTGTGAGCCACTCTGAGTCTGGTAACAAGCAATTTTTATACAGGTCCAGCAGGAATAACATCATAATAATAAATTTAAAAAAACCCCAAAATAATATCCAGACTTTTTATGTCATGGGCCACCACTCCACCTATCTCAGCTCGTCCCTTTAGACTCTGCACTACTCATAATGCCCAGAATGTTCTGGTCAAATCACTATGTGTTACTAAGATTGGTGTCTGTGGTACAATATCTTCTGTATCTAGATTGGCATCAGAGAGTCACAATAAATTGATATATATTTGCTTTATAAACATTTAGACATATTTATCTTATACATATTTATGAATTGAATCTACAAATTATTTTAACATCATGTTCTTAATGTTGCCGCTCTGTTCTCAGGTCTAGGTTCTAAAATCTTTATTTTCCACCAAGCAATTCTGTGCCAGCCATAGCTTAATCATGCGTCCTAGGCACAGATGTCAAACCTAGTATCAGTCCTCCCCCCCTTGGGGGTGCGAAGGTCTGGACTATGTCCCCTTCTGGGACTCATAGAAGCCCATTCAATGCAGTTTTATCATCCCTCATAAAGGATTATGTCCAAGATCCAATTCAAAGTCTAAAAGTTCCCAAACCTTCGCCCAAACAGAATTAGGAAAGTCGTTGTCATTTTAACCTCTACTATTTATTCGGCAATCTTTTCTGTATCTCGTGTCTTTTTCTCATTAGCCTGATTTGCATTAGTGTTGGCTTAGATTATATTTTTCTGGAATATTCGGGAACCTAACAACACTTTTTAGGGGTTATCTTATCAAAGACAAACCATTTTAGAATGTACCCCAGCAGTGGTCACATCATCGATGATTATGGGTCCCAGCCCCCTAGCAAACATCAGGTTTAGTCACCAGAAACCTTGATTAGCTGTCTTATCCATTGGGCACAATAGGCAGTTGCCCGGGAGCCTCACGAGCATATGGCAGTTGGGGTAAATGGGTTTTCAAATTTCCATCCCTGAAAGTTCCTTAGTTTTAAATGTTACAACCACAAAAGTAAATGTATTTTACTGATATTTTACATGATAAAACAACACAAGGTAGCAAGTATTTGTGAAGTGCAAAGAAATTGATACAAGCTTGCAGTTTCCCCTACATAACTTTTTGCAAACTGCAAATGGCGCTTTCTTCTTGCCATTTAGAATGTACAGTTAAAAAATGGTGATGGAAGGAGCCATTGTCTCCCTGTCCCAGCAATTAGTCTTTTAGGCCATATGCTGCTTTAGGCCTGCAGCCTACAAGACATCATAGGAGCATCCTGATACATGGCGGTCATTAGAGGAGTGACCTGGTGTAAGTCATGTGATTGAACAGAGCCCAGTGCATTTCTTTACCCAGGGGCCCTAATGCTTAAAATTCCCCCGGGGTGACCACCCCTCACTTAAATTACAGGGTTTTGACCACCGGACCCCCAAAAATCCTCATCTTAATAGTTTTTCCACACCCACATTACTGTTGTAGTCCAACCATTGGGCAGGTAAAAGGGTTTTGGGTCAATTGGAAGCGGTTGTGCTTGTGCTCGCTCCCATTTGTTTATGGAAGTCCCTTTAAAAAGGAGCAATGTTTCTCCATTTTGTTTTTATGGAAGTTCCCGTAAAGGGGGGCCAAAGTGTTTCTCTCCATTTCCTTTTATTTGGGAGTTCCCAGTACAGGGGAACGCTGGTTTTTTCCATTTTATTTTCTATGGCAGTTCCAGTAAAGGAGCGCGTGTTCTCTCCATCTGTTTATGGGAGTTCCCAAAAAGGGGGGCGCTGTGTTCTTCCATTTGTTTATGGGGTTCCCGAAAGGACGCTGTGTTCCCCCATTCTGTTCTATAGGAGTTCTCAGTAGAGGGGGGCACTATGTTCTCTCCATTCTGCCTATGAAGATCGGGGGAAAAGGGGGCGCTGTGTTCTCTCCATTCTGTTTTTATGGAGTTCCCGTCGGGGAGCGCTGTGTTCTCCAATCTGTTTTATTATAGTTTTCACCCAAAAACCCGGGGGGGCTGTGTTCTCTCCCCTTCTGTCTATGGGGTTCCAGTACAGGGGGGGCGCGTATTCTCTCCTTCTATTTTCTATGGGAGTTTTCCATACATGGGGTGCTGTTTTCTCCTATTTTGTTTTTATGAATTCCTTGTACGTAAGAATTTTGGTTTCCATTTTTTCTATTGGGGTTCACATACATTTAAACATCGTTAGCTGACTCAAACCCCCATAGAATAGAATGGAGCGTTGAGTTTAAGCACTTCCACTCTACATTCTACACCAACACTTTTGGGGGGCTGTTACTGAAATAGATGCAGGTTCCTAGTCACCCGTTTGGGATACCCCGGAAGGATTGGGCAGCAGGATAGGCTGAAGTTGGGCCGTTCCCCCGGTAGATCCTCTACCAGACTCAACCATTGATTTAAACCTTTTTGGTCTAGGGTGGGTTCACTTTAAAAGGATGCTGCTTGACTCAGAAAACGAGGGTCTTACTACAGCACGTAGTCGTGAGGTCTGAAAGCAAAAAATTTCCCCCAACCCCCCAATTTAACATATCTTGGCTTTGACTGCAGATGATCACGATGAGCCAGAGATGCTCATTTCATCGCGGCTTAAAATATTGCTCCAGCTTTTTCCCTTTTATTTCCAAAATATTTTGAAGGACCCACATGAAAACAAAAAACCCCTCAGGTAATACTATTACGGGATAATTAGAAATTCTAAACTCATGTGCTACCACAGTAATTTAAAATGCGTTGAGTGCTTTTATGCCAAATTTTCTGTTGGATGCCGTGCAAATGCATTCGAGAAACAATGGAAAGATTTCAAGGGGACACTGGCAGAGGTTTCATTTTGCTTTTTTTTTTTTGGCAATCTTCTCCGTACTGCAGAATAAAAGGAACACTTGACAAAGATACAATTTAGTGGCGGGGCTTTTTAAAAACGGGTCGGGGGAAAATCCCCCGCCGTTTTTTCTATTGTCTCCCAGCATTGTGCACTAAACAAATGTTCTCAAGAGCCCTACACAGCTGACCATAAAGTCATTATTCTCTTTGACAAACTTTGACCACGGGCCTCAAAAAAACCCATTTGGGGAAAACGGTTTAGCTGAAAGATCCCTAAGAAATTGCTCATGCCAAAGTTTAAGGGGGGAACAGACATAAATTTTTAATGGCGGGAGTGCGTCGGAAAATAAGGAGATCCATGCACTCCGCCAGTCTTGAACATTTCTTAGGAGATCTGACCTCTCCCGTATCTTAGTCATGGAGGTAAAAGGGATTGTTACTAAGCGATGCTTCTCAATGTCCTCGCCGCCTAACACACTGGATTAAAGGACATCAAGTCGCTTTCTGTGCTAATATTAGTTTCATTCACTTTTGCTGGCAATTATTTGTCATGGCAACCAGTAACTGTTGGTGTATGAGAAAGCTGTTTTGCAGAACTTGAGTGATCCATCAATTGCTTTAACAGTTTTGGATGGAAATTGGTGTGAAACTTTATTTGTAGAGTGCGGGGGAATTAGGAAATTGATTTTACTGCTGATAAGGTCTTTGCAAATGCAAAAAAAAGTGGTTTTTGGGGAAAAAATGGAAAAAAATTCCCCCCAAAAATTTTCCCTAGGAAAAATTTTCTTACAAGGGTTTAAAGTACGTTGGGTTGAAAATTAAAGATGCAAACTTTTTTTGGTTTTGAGGAAAAACATTGGGCAGAAAGGAACCAAATTTCCCAAAGGGGCCCCAAAAAAACTTAAAAACCATATAACTATTTAACTTTTAAAATAAACCCTAGGTACACTCATGTTGGTCCACCTCACTTTGCCTTTTTTTGAGCATCCCCACTGGAGTCGAAAACCCAAATTCTGCCCAAAAAGTGGAAGTCCCCGAGACGGGCCCCCAGACACCTTTTAGGGTGGGTTCACACCAGGGTTTTGGGACTTTCCAAAGTCATCTAGTTCTGGTTTTTAGAGCATCACACTGGAGTCAGAATACCCCAATTCTGCCAATATGTGGAAGTCCCAGAGACGACCCCAAAAGTACAAACCCAAAAGGGGGGGTTTTACACCAATGTCATGTAAAAGTCCAAAGTCATCTAGTCCTTTTTAGAGCATCACACGGGAGTCAGAATACCACAATTCTGCCAATATGTGAAAGTCCCAGAGATAACCGCACAGTGCACCATATAGGTGGGTTCACACCAGTGTCAGACTGAGGTGCTTGGGGCCCACCAGGGAGTTCATTCATGATGCCCACCAGAAGAGTTAATTTATTGGGGGCCTGCCAAAAGAGGGAAAATTTTCGTCACCCACCAGGGGAGTTGATATCTGGGGCCAACCCGTGGGTTTAATCCTGGGGCCCACCAGTGGAGTTTATTCATGGGGCCCAAAAGTGTAGAGGATTCTTAGGACCCACCAGTGTTGTCAGTTCTTGGGATTATTTGTGAAATTTATTTTTAAGACCAACCCAATTTGGGGTTTTATTCTTTTCTGCCCCGCAGTGGGGTTTATTCCGGGGCCCCCCAGTGGATTTAAATTTTTGGGGCCCCCCATTAGAGAATTCTTAGGACCCCCAGCGTTTGGGAAAATTTTTTTGGGGCCAAGAGATAAATTTTTGCCACCCGCCCAAATGATTTGTTGTTAATTAATAGTGTCCGCCATTGTGATTAACTCTTGTGCCCACCCTACAGCTACTGCACATGACTCTAGCTTTCTGCCTCTATTTATTTCCATTTCTCCCTGAAAATCAGCCCAAAATAACCCAAAGCCTAAGGGGCCAAAAGTCCCAGTCCCAACCTGGTTTTAAACCCCTTTGTTATTCCCCTTTTTGCAGGTATCCCCTTGGGGGGTTCCCCAGGAAAAAAGTATCCAAAATACAATGGGGGGCCTTGACTGTCCCCTAGACATTAAAATTCCCCTTTTTGGACTATATTTGCTCTGTTTTCCGGGGGGTAAAAAATTTTTCATTTTGGGGGACAAAAAAAATTTTTAATACCCAAAACACAAAGCATGTACTGCTGAGGAATCAAGCAAATGTAGTGCAAATAGAATGCTTGATGTATTAATGTCAATGGGCTGGCCGGGACTACTTTGCGGTATCCATTGGGATACCTTTTTTCCTCATACCCCGACAGATACCTGCAACCCACCTTAATACTCACCCATTCCTGCACCTGTAATATGGAATGCTTCCCTTTTTTACTTGGAAATCATGTAAGCTTTAAGACAAGCATGACTGTGACTAGATGGTTGGGGGCCACACAGAATGGCTTGGTGGGCCATATGTGGCCAACCCTGGATGTAGATCAGTAGAGAGTATTGTGCCCATAGAAATTCATAAAAACCCCAGATCAAAGACGTTCCATTTTCAATCAACTGTTATGTAAACCATGTCTACGATGTGTTGGTGGCTTAATCAAATGTATAAAAATTGGTCATTTCTTGTTTGTGTTTTGGTGTTACCTGGTTGAGTATTCCATGGCTAAATATTAGGAGGTATGCATGACTGAAAGGTGGGAGTCCTACTTCTTCAGGAAGAGTTTCTTGTGGCAAACAAAGCAGAGAAAAGAGGTAGAACACACTGGTTCGGCTTCATTCATTAGTTTGAATACCTTTTAGACAGTAATGGAGTGAGTACTGGAAATGCTCAACCAGCTCTCACCTTCATTCCATTTCAAGGGTTGTGCCATTTTGCTTGACCTCCCTTCTCCTGGTTGCAACACCACATATCAGCCATTTATGACGTACATTATGGATAGAAAAAACAGTCACTACATCAAAGAAGTAAAGTCATAGGCTAAGGTTCAATCAATCCCTGGAAAATGTAAGTACATCAAATGAGAGAACCCTAAATATAAAACTTAGCCTTTTTCAATATTAATTAAAAAGAAAAAGAGCATAACCCCTATAAATGTAACAAGAGAAAACAAGGAGGCAGGGGAACTAAAAATAGTAAAAATCCACTGAAGGCAAATATAGAAAAATTAACTCACTAACATTGTTTTCTTGGGTCAAGTTCAAATGTAGATCTACAGGCCAAAAATATGATCATGAGTAAAGGGTATGTTTCTATGTAGCTGATGCAATAAAGAGCCAATATACAGTAGTATTGGGTGGGTTAAAATTCCAAGACAATCAGAAAATTAATGGAACATGCTATACACTCTCACAATCTCTGCAAAGTTAACCTTCAGTGGGACCACCACCCTAAAAAGGGCGACCCCACAGATATACCACTATGTTATCCCTGCACCTCGTGTTACACTTCCAGGGGTTAGGCTCTTCTTCTTTTTAATTAATTGTCAATAAAGGCTAAGTTTTATATTTAGGATTATTTCATTTAATTTATTTACATTTGTGCATAGAGTAAGTTATGGATGTACTGTTAAATGTCTACAGGATATTTACTATGATGTGGTTTCATTACTAAGTATAACAGGCCTACTATGTGTGAATGGCCCAGGGGATATTAAAGGAATGCGGGAACTGTCATGTTCAGCATGAAAAATATTCCCTGCTAAATCCAGCCATTGAGAGTGAGCTGGACCATTGCAATTTCCCTAGAAGCCAGAAACTATTTAACTTCCTACAGTTTTTAGAGATTAATGAGGGTAGGTCTGAGAGTAGAAAAAGCCCACTGGAAATCTGTGCACTCCAATTTTATAGTGGTTTACCCTTTCATACTACAATTAGACATTATATAAAAATCCTGCTGAGGGATCTGGTCTACAATAGTGAAGGTGGATTCTACTGTAATTCCAGCACGCTAGAAGAAGATTGAAAGAGGTGCCCACTGATGTCCACCAGTGGCTTTGATAGGTCGGGACTGTAGGCAGAAGATACCAAGCAAGTCTCCCTGACCCCTCCTTCTAAGTGCACCACTTTTAATTATGTTTTGGAATATTATCTAACATCAGAGCTGTGAACTAATCCATTATTGTACTGAACCGTGTTGAATTCTTTATTGGACTGGATTGGATTCTAGAAAAATTTGGGTACATAAATTTCCCTTGCCATTTTTCTGATCAATTTTATTGACAAAAAATAAAATATGTTGGAATAGCTACTCACGGTGCTGAGATATTATTCAATAATTAAGTTCTTGCATAAGTTATTGTAGGACTATAATTAAGAAGTAGCATATACCTTTTTAAAGGAAGATGGGACAGATACCGAATGGAGTTAAAAATTGTCCCCCGCTCCACCTTTGGTCAACCAATATCCTAGATGCTTTGTTAAGTCTAGCAATGCCCATTGTATTGAGCAAAACAGAATGGATACTTAACCATTCTAAATTTGATATTGCAAAGAAGACAATTCTATGAATTGTATCTATCATTTGGCACTACCATGTCTGTGGGATACACCATACTTGCTAGTTATGGTGACCAATTTGGCCTACTAGGGTGTTTGTCCCTACTCTATGCCACATTCCCCTGACCCATCGACCCAATACCCATCGCTTTGCTTTTTAAATATTATTTGCTTTTAAAATGTTGGTAGGTTTACAAGTTTAATAGGTGGGGGTAACTACTTATCTATTTAAAATTTGATGGTACATATAAGATGATTCTATGAATTGTATCTACCATTTGACACTTTACTTGCCTAGGGGATACAACGTACTTGCTAGCAATGGTGACCAATTTGTCCCTCCTCTATGCCACTTTCCCCTGATCCCTTGGCCAATCCCATCTCTTTGCTTTTAAAATGTTGCTATCTACCATTTGGCACTACCATGTCCAGGGGATACACCATACTTGCTAGTTATGGTGATCAATTTGGCCAACTAGGTTGTTTGTTCCCTCCTCTATGCCACTTTCCCCCTCGGCCAATCCCCATCTCTTTGCTTTTTAAATGTTGGTATTTGCTTTTTAAATGTTGGTAGGTTTACAAATGTAATAGGTGGGGGTAACTACTTATCTGTTTCAAATTTGATGGTACATAGAAGACGATTGTATGAACTGTATCTACCATTTGGCACTACCATGTCCAGGGGATACACCATACTTGCTAGTTATGGTAATCAATTTGGCCAACTAGGTTGTTTGTTCCTTCCTCTATGCCACTTTCCTTGACCCCTTGGCTAATCCCCATCTTTCTTCATTTTTTGTTGTTGGTAGATATACATGTCTGGAAGGGTGGGGGTCACTACTTATCCATTTTAAATTTGATGGTGCAAAGAAGACGATCCTACGAATTGTATTTACAAATTGGCACTACCATGCCCATGGGATACACTAGACTTTGTAGTTATGGTGACCAGTTTGACCTATTAGGGTCTTTGTTTCCTCCTCAATGCCACTTTTCCATGAGCACTGGGCAAATAAACCATCTAGATCCATGGCAAATGGTAGTTTTGCACAAGTTCTAGAACCCTAAAGTGGTAGCAAAAGGTATGGGGCCAACCAGAGCAGGGCTCCTTCATTCTTAAAGCACCAGAGCAACTGTATTTTATGCCTTTGTGGTATATACATCATTATGCACCATCAAAAACTCATCCACATGTTGATGACCCACAAGTCCCGTGGCTACTTTTTCGATTCAGTAGTATATGTTTGATCTTATCTTTTCAGTACTATATTTATATGGTTATTGGCTCATCATAGTCTCTAAAAATTCCATAGCCTGGCGGTAACATGAGTCAATTTGACTAATTTGTACACGGTTGGTTAAACAAACAATAACCCTCCAATTACACCGATGTACATGAACAGTAATAGCACTCAACAAAATCAGTGTTCTACAAGGTATTTCCAATGCAAAAATAAATATGGACCCTGTGTCCATGCAGTTCAATGAAAAGGACTATATTACTGATTTTTGATGTGTTTGTTTTCTTTATCTTTTAACCATCTGTGTTCTGTCTCTTATGTTGATGCCCCCACAGCGTCGTAATGTCAAAATGTTATATTTAGAGAAAGACAAGACATCTCGAGGGAACTCTTTCATCTGCCACATTATTATGGATGCCACCTACTTCCAGATGGAGAAGCAGATTGGGATGAGGTAGAAGAGCCCGCTACTGCCATCTGCGTAACACTGCCATGCCAGTAGAGATTAGTCCTCTGCACAAGCAAGAAAAGTTTACCAACAGCGGGAAGTCTACTTGAATTAAGGAACTCCCAACTCATCGGGAAAGAACTTGGTCACCAAAGGAACATGTTCCAAGACATGACCTAGACACCATGTTCAAAGGAGGATGATTAATATGGATCAAAGCGAAAAACTTCTGTCTGTCTTTCTTTTTGAGTTAATAGCCTATCATGAATGGTCTTTAGCAGACCAATAGGATTTGTTATTGGAGGCATTTTGAATAGGAGATTAGTGGATTATTATTATGGAATATTTACATTAAAAGACATTGTTTAAAGGGGTGTTCCTACCATAGACTTTGATGCCCCATTAAAAGGATAGACCATCTAGGACTCCCAGAAAGTGTTGGTTCAGAATGGAGAGGCGGTTGCATTTGCACAAAACTCTCCATTCTGTTCTATGGGCGTTCCCAGTACAAGGGAGCACCGTGTTCTCTCTGTTCTGTTCTATGTGAGTTCCCAATACGGGGGGAGCGCTGTGTTCTCTATGCTGTTATACGGGAGTTCCCACCACAGGGGAAGGCTATGTTCTCTCCTTTCTGTTCTATAGGAGTTCCCAGTACAGGGGAGCGCTGTGTTCTCTTCATTCTTTTCCATGAGAATTCCCAGTACAGGGGAGCACTGTGTTCTCTTCATTCTGTTCTATGGGAGGTCCTTGTACAATTGAGCACTCTGTTCTCTCCATTCTGTTCTATGGGTGTTCCTAGTACAGAGGAGCACTGTGTGCTCCATTCTGTTCTATGGGAGTTCCCAGTACAGGGGAGTTCGGTGTTCTCCATCCTGTTCTATGGGAATTCTCAGTACAGGGGAGCGCTGTGTTCTCTCCATTCTGTTCTATGGCAGTTCCCAGTACAGGGGAGCACTGTGTTCTCCATTCTGTTCTATGGGAGTTCACAGTACAAGGGAGCACTGTGTTCTCTCCATTCTGTTCTATTGGAGTTCCCAGTACAGGAGAGCGCTGTGTTCAGCCGTACTCAGAACTTCAATAGAACAGAATGGAGAGTGATGTGTCACCGGCTCTCCATTCTGAGCCAACATTTACGGAGGCCTTTTCCAGAGATAGGCCCAGGTCCCATACTTCTGTCCTAGCAATATGCCATCAAAGTCTATGGTGTGAACACCCCTTTAAGAGTGAGAATCATGGCTGATATCAGAATACTCATTAAAAAGTGGTGGCCAGTTCTGAACTGTTTCTGCCCAACTTACTTCTATGGAAGTTACAAAAACACCATAGAACAGTCCGCTTGACATTTTCCATACTCTTGGTCACCTTTGACTGGCACATCCAGGAAGACCGAAGTCTTTTAGAGATGAGTGCCAGAAGTTTAAAGTACATTTATCAGACATCACTCGGGCAGAAGACACTTCATTTCAAATGTAGCCAGTGTGGGGAAAAAATGTAAAAAAAAAAAAATTACCAACATGTCCCCAGCTGCTGTCACTCCTGAGCTCCATGGGACCTCCTCTTAACTTCCAGGTTCTCATTCCTGGCAAACAGAAGACCCTATTGGACATGTATCAAACTCAAGCCCCGCAACCCAAATCTGGCCCACCATCAGGGGCGTTGCTAGGGTCCTAAAACATTCGGGGCACGGGCCCTTTGTTAGCGGCGAGTGTAAGGAACAGTCGCTGTCTGCCATGCATAGAGAGGGCTTAGCGTGTGAGTCCGCTTTATACATCCTTCATGCCATTTAGATGTTCAGGGACATCCATATGCATGAAGGGGTTAATTAAACCCCGCCGCTAGCTTCCAGCAGCAGAGACTCTGCTCTTGACTCCCTTACTGAGGGTCTCTCAGACAACATACCCCATCCTCCCAGCCCACGGCCTACAGCATTGTCCCCTCATTTTCTTCCCAAATTTGGGGGCACAAAAGTGCCTCTTATAGTCTGAAAAATCCAGTATATGTGGTGATGTAGTTTAACTCCTAAATAACACAGCTGTTTTTCCATTTTTTTTCTTCTAATAGCCATAACTTTTTTCATTGGTGCTGTTCTGAGGCTCATGGGACTTTTTGGTTGCTTTTTATTCAATTTCTTTTATTTTTTATTTTTGTAGCAGTGTTCATGGAGGGGGGTAAAATATCAGTTTTATAGCACAAGGTTTATACACACACAGTGATGCCAAATATGTGTACTTTTTTTTAAAAATTTTTAATTGACAAGCATTTGTAATGGGGAAAAGCTTATATATGTGTTTTTTTGTGTTTGTTTTTTTCACTTTTTACTTGCTTGACCACTTTAATACATCAGACTTATCTCACTGCAGATGGACACCTACTCAGCTGTTACGCACAGGGACAGTATATACACAAATGCAACACACAGGTAAATATTGGACATGTGTATATACTGTTCCTGTGTGTATATAAAAGAATATATATATATGATAATATACACAGTTCAACACTATATGTATAGACACATGTACTTCACACAGGGATAGTATATACATGATAATTAACTTATCTGGGTGTTACATTTGAGTATATACTGTCCCTGTGTGATAGTACATGTGTCTGTGTATATATATGTATACATATAGTGGTGTAGTGTGTATATAAATATATATACTGCAATATACACACAGGAACAGTATATACATATGTCCAATATTTATCTGTGTATTACATTTGTGTATATACTGTCCCTTTGTGGATGTATATACTAATATACTGTACCTCTGTGACACAGGTCCAGTATATTAGTATAGACATGTGAGGTGGGGGCATAGCCCTCCATCCTGCCTCAGGACATACCTTATGCAGGGTCACTGGGGTCCTAGAAGCTTCTGGACTGTTTAGACATCTCTGGAAGACTTGAGTAAACCAGAAGCTCGTTCTGGTTTCCATAGTGATGGGGCCGACGATCTGCTGCAGGAGCCGGCAGGAGGAGGCAGGGAACCTTGCTGTAGGTGCTGTAGCTCCGGGGGAGGGCTGAGCAGGGAGCACAGAAGAGGAGGGGCTGCTCTCACTGCTCCCTGAGAGTGGTGAAGTTCTGGAGGTGGGCGGAGCTTCTCACTGCAGCGAGCAGAGAGAGTGAGAAGACTAATCATTCGGGGCAGAAGGCTTTACATCCGGGGCTTCTGCCCCGAATGATACTGCCTAGCGACGCCCCTGCCCACCATGTCATTTTATATGGCCTGGGAGAGCTTAGACACAGTGAGCAGGGATGGACAAGGTCTGGGCATAGAAGAACCATCTCTCCACGTTCCCTGGAGATTGCAGCTAGAGTTTTCCGCATCAGCACAGAAAGTGGGCGCCATCTTGAATTCAGAGCTGTAGCACCCACCTCCACATGGCTCTACACAGCAACACTCAGGGGGGGGCACAGCTCTGACAGCGCTACCTAGCCATCCGACCCCACAGCAACCGATTGAGGGCTACCACACGGCTGATGTGGCCCTTGGTTAATATGATATTGACTCCCCTGCTATAGGATATCTAAAAGTGATCTTTGTTTGGAGAAGGTAGGGAGAACTAAGGACCACATTTATGAAACGGTTTTGGTCTAAAACTAATTTTTTTAACCATAGAAACCAATGGGGAAAAAAGTGAGTTTTAGAACAAAAACAGTTCATACATGTGGCCCTAAATGCTTGCCCCAGGTGAAGAAAACTGTAGCTTCTCCTCCGTATACATTGACAAAAAAGTGTTCATATACAACACTGGAGTATCTGCAGTAAAAAGATTCTGTAAATGGAGCTGAGATCCTCTGGTGTCTAATACAACCGTGTATTTCACCTTGAGGCTGTCGTTCAAGGACAACCCAAAATATCATTATTTTCCATAGTAATAAACAAGATCACCACTTTTTAAATATCTAAAATTGGATGTGCTGAGGACCAGGGCTCCCTCACTCCGCCAGATGCTACACAGGGGTGATGGCAAAGGCCACATGTGATAAATAATTGACCTGAAATCAATGCGGCGCCGGCCACACGGAGAAAGACAAATGTATCCTTTGCATTTTGTCATTTTCGCCGCCATGTTACTTATTTATATTCCGACCCGAGATGAGGAATAAAGACGTCAAGTTTATTTATAAAAATAGAGTGCGACGTGTGACGCCGCGCGGCATGTGCCGGAGCCAAACGAGGACAAAGGCAATCTATTTCAGTGTGTGTACCAGTCACATAGCACTTTTGTCCCACTTGTGCGCCCTTCAATGAAGTACGTATTAATCTGTAATCTGTTTTGAAAAGCAGTTGTCTTTTTAAGGAGGACGATCACTGATAGTTCTGCATGGAAGGACATTATTTTAAGGAGTTCTTCCAAAGGCTTAGCTTTAACTTATGTAACAATCAGTTTTGTAGTAAAGTAAATATTTGCTAATGTAACAGGTAGAAAAATAGATGTATGCGACAGAAATGGATAGATAGATAAACCCAGAGATATGTGATAGGGAGGACAAAGAGACAGAAAGTGAGAAAGAGAAAGAGTTAAATAGATATACTGTAAACAGAAATAAGGTAGTTAGATAGAAGATAGACATAAGACCGATAGATAGATAGATAGATAGATAGATAGATAGATAGATAGATGGATGGATAGATGGATTGCACCAAGGATGATCCAGACTTGTGCAAGCCCACAATTCTCTTCCTGATATCTTGGCTGATTTCTTTAGACTTTCCCATGATGTTACACACAGAAGCAGTGTATTTCTGGTGTGATTTAAAAATTCATCCACAGCTGTGTCTCTAACTCAGATGTTGCCAATAAACCTATCAGAAGCTTCCAAAGAGACATCATCATATGGGCGGTCCCAAATTGTTTAAAGGCAGAGTAATCCTGGTGTATGTAAACTTTTTACAGAAAGTAATAAAAATGCCTTAAATTCTCTCTCTCATTATTCTGGCATTTGGCAAATAGAAATAATTTTGGTTCCTAATTGACCTAAAATGGTTCATTCTGATTTCATGTCAGACAGTGAGAAAAACATGCAAATAGGGCTTTTTATATAGTGTATGGAAACCTCTGGTTTCAACTGTAGATAGATAGATAGATAGATAGATAGATAGATAGATAGATAGATAGATAGATAGATATGAGATAGATAGATAGAGAGATAGATAGATATGAGAGATAGATAGATATGGGACAGATAGATAGATAGATATGAGATAGATAGATTGCATCCAAGGATGATCCAGATTTGTGCAAGTCCACAATTCTCTTCCTGATATCTTGGCTGATTTCTTTACTTTCCCATGATGTTACACACAGAAGCAGTGTGTTTCTGGTGTGAATAAAAAATACATCCACAGATGTATCTCTGATTAATTCAGATGTTGCCAATAATCAGATAGTTAGATAGATAGATATGGGATAGATGGATCGATAGATAGATAGATAGATATGCACCAAAATCTGCTCAGTTTTGGTGCTATTTGCTACAGCAGATTCCCAAAAAGCAATCCTGCTTCAGTTTAACATAACCTCTGGGTGAGTCCATCAAGGAGGAACCCACACAACTTTTATTGCTCACTGCACAAAATAGGGAGAGCATTGCGGTTACCACAGCAACTGCGGCTTTGGAATGTCAAAATTTCAGCGGGATTCTAATGGTTCCATACATCTATGGGCTTATTATGTAAAAGAGATTGGGGAGAGAAATATGAAAGGTTAGGAATCAGCAGCGGAAATGTTTATTTTGATGTAAGATACAGATTTAATTAACAAGCAACAAAGAAAACACGCGCTTATCATTTACTTTCCTCTTCAAAGTCCTCGAAAATGAAAAGTCAATGTGGAAATTGAGGTCTGGGTTAAACTTATTATGGAAAACACGTTCAGAACGTTTCCGAAAGTAACAATATGTCTGGAAGTGAAACAAGAAAATAATGGCGGCCCATAAACAACTACATTCCTCCACGCGCCGAAGAGTCGAGGGATCACATTAATGACTACTTAAGTGGCGCAGGCTATTAATAGAATAGGAATATGTCTTAGCAGACGCGTTTTGCTCTCTTAAAGGGACACTGCCTGTAAAATGCTTCTTTTCACATATTGACAGGCAATAGGAAACTATTATATGGATTTTTTTCTAATTGCATGGTTGGGTTTCTTTTATATAAGTTCCCGTATGTACATTACTCTCTTTCTGACTTCCTTCTATGGGCTCTGATAGCGTAGCAGTCACAGAATGGCTTGATGGTCCTACTTTCTGGCCGGCTATGTAATTCTATCAGCAATAACCTGATAAGTGTGAAGAAACCTCCCTCCCCAGTGCAGAAAAAGACTACCTCATTATCCTTTCAAGTATTTCTATGTATAATTTGGTGGTCTAGTCTGATCTTATCAATCTCTGTCCAGAGAACAATAGAGAAAACATGGTCATTACCTATTATTTGTAATAAGACGATATTATCAGTATTATTTCTCTTAAAGAGCCATTGATTCCAGGGCGCTGTACATTCAATGGGGGAAGGGGGAATAGCAAACAAGTACGGTGGTGACGATAAATGACTTACAGAGGATACAGAGGGTGAGTTGACCCTGTCGCGAGGGCTTACAATCAGGGCTGGGACAAGGTATTCTGGTGCCATTGGCAAACAAGGCATAAAGTGCTCCCCAAATGGAAAATTCAACCCACTCCATGCCTCCTTGCTTCCCCTTTTCTGCCATTCTCTATGGCGGGGTATACCCGTCTCCTTACCTGGAAGTTCAGACATGGGATTAACCCTTTAAAATTTGGTTAATTATACATCTCTTTAGGTATGAGAGAGGATTGCTCCCATCTCAGCCAATTACGGCATATTGATAGGACATGCCATAAATGTCTCATAGGTGCGGATCTCACCCCTGCGACAAACATTGTCTTGAAAATTTTCTCCATATAGAACGGGGAGGTTGCCGTGCATGCGCCACACTTACCATTCATTTCAATGGGAGGAACCCCACACAACTATCATTGCTCGCTACAGAAAACAAAGACAGTATTTAGGTTACCACAGCAACAACACAGCTTTAGAATGTCAAAAGTTTAGCAGGATTCTAATGGAACTTCCATAGAACACAATGCAGAATTTCGCGCATGCGCAACCACCTTTCCATTCTCTAAGGCTTGGTATATCCGTTTCCTAAGCTGGAAGTTCAGAGATGGGATTAACCCTTAAATATTTGGTTACTCATACCTCTCTTTAGGAAATAGCTGCATTCAAGGTCATAGTTTTAGAGGTTTATGAGCAGATTCGTACTGGCCCACAGGTGTATAGGGGAATCCCCCGGTGGGCCCCTGAGAATGCCAGACCTGGAGTGGTTTTTTTAACTGCATATACATCTTCATAAGAGACAAAAAAACATAGAAAAAGAGGCAAAAAGCAAGAGGCAGAGTATCGAAAGCATGTACAGTCATTTACAGTAGCTATATGGTAGGCCCCTAAAGTAAACTCCACCAGTGGGCCCAGAAAACAGCTCAACTGGTGGGCCCCTAGAGTCAACTCAACTGGTGGGCCCCTAAAGTAAACTCCACCGGTGGGCCCAGAAAACAGTTCAACTGGTGGGCCCCTAGAGTCAACTCCATCTGTGGGCCCAGAAAACAGCTCAACTGGTGGGCCCCTAGAGTCAACTCCACCGGTGGGTCCAGAAACAGCTCAACTGGTGGGCCCCTAGAGATAACTCCACCTGTGGGCCCAGAAACAACTCAACTGGTGGGCCCCTAGAGATAACTCCATCTGTGGGCCCAGAAAACAGCTCAACTGGTGGGTCCCTAAAGTAAACTCCTCCGATGGGCCCAGAAAACAGCTCAACTGGTGGGCCCATAGAGTCAACTCCATCTGTGGGCCCAGAAAACAGCTCAACTGGTGGGTCCCTAAAGTAAACTCCTCCGATGGGCCCAGAAAACAGCTCAACTGGTGGGCCCCTAGAGTCAACTCCATCTGTGCGCCCAGAAAACAGCTCAACTGGTGGGCCCTCTAAAGTAAACTCCACCGGTGGGCCCAGACAACAGCTCAACTGGTGGGCCCTAGAGTCAACTCCATCTGTGGGCCCAGAAAACAGCTCAACTGGTGGGTCCCTAAAGTAAACTCCACCGGTGGGCCCAGACAACAGCTCAACTGGTGGGCCCCTAGAGTCAACTCCATCTTTGCGCCCAGAAAACAGCTCAACTGGTGGGTCCCTAGAGTCAACTCCATCTGTGGGCCAAGAAAACAGCTCAACTGGTGGGTCCCTAAAGTAAACTCCTCCGATGGGCCCAGAAAACAGCTCAACTGGTGGGCCCCTAGAATCAACTCCATCTGTGGACCCAGAAACAACTCAACTGGTGGGCCCCTAAAGTAAACTCCACCGGTGGGCCCAGAAAACAGCTCAACTGGTAGGCCCCTAGAGTCAACTCCATCTGTGGGCCCGGAAACGGCTCAACTGGTGGGCCCCTAAAGTAAACTCCACCGGTGGGCCCAGAAAACAGCTCAACTGGTAGGCCCCTAGAGTCAACTCCATCTGTGGGCCCGGAAAACGGCTCAACTGGTGGGCCCCTAGAGTCAACTCCACCTGTGGGCCCTAGGCACCCCAGTCCGATAGTGATTATGAGTTATCAGTGCTCTGGTATCTAAGAGGGCCAAATGGCCCCTTTGCTACATAACAAGACACCATTATGATAACTGGCACATTTGGGGATGAGCTATGTTACAGATTCTGTTTTGGGGCCCCGGAGCTTCACGTCCCAACGTCTAATTTCAAAAGGAATTGCTCTTAATTATTGCAATAATCAAGTCAGCAAAGGGCATCCTGGCCGTTCCATAGCAGCGGCTCAGTCATCATTCATTACCGCTCAGTCCTGATGTAGTGTCGTCGTGATTTTCCAACATGCTCTAAGTAAGTTCCCCTCCTAATAATCTTCTCTTTGGTCATTTTTTACTCTCTTTTTACCATCTTATATCCCATTATCTTGGTAATTCACACATGACACTCTTTAAAAGGAGGAAAAAAAAAACCTCACTTTTTGCTAAATCATTTTCAATTAATTCCCGAGAGATATAAAGTAATGGTTTATTTATGGCTGAAAGCCTCGGTATCTGTAATATTTTCTGTAAAAAAAAAAAGGTGAAGGAATGGATCTGCTGTCATCTATTTTCCTTCAGTTGAGCTGGATGAAAGTGCCAAATTCAGTTAAATGATGCTGCTGCCGCTGACGGGGCTGCCAAATGTAAATTCATTCTTTCAAATGATAAAAAATGAGTTGAGCAATAAGCAATAAATGCACTAAATGCCCGTCGTGTGCCGACTCAAACATGGACTTTGAAGTTGAAAAGTTAATGCCCATTCGGGACAGTTTTACATGAGTACAGGCAGTCCCAGACTTACACCGTTCCGACTTACATCTGTCCACTTGTTACAAACGGTAACTTATGGCAAATGCTGGCACTTGTAGTTCCATGTTCCACAGCAGATAGTAGCTGTGGAACAACAAGTTCCAGCATGCCACAGCAGCACATGAGGGGAAAAGGAGGTGCAAGCTTCTTATCTGGGGCGAAGACAGCAAAACAAATGGAAAAATCCTTCCCTGTGCTATCTAAAACTAAAAAAATACCCTTTATGCTAGAGTTACTTTTAATAAATATACCTGTCCTGACTTACATAAAAATTCAACTTAAGAACAAACTTAAAGTCCCTATCCTGTTCGTCCTGGGGACTGCCTGTATTCATATATGTCAGCCATATAAATCCTACACACCACAGGTCATAGTATTTTTAGGGGTTATCCTCTTTGGACAATCCCTTTTTATTAGAAGATTCCCACCAATGATGACACTGACAATGGCGTTTTGTTGCAATTAGCTGTGATTTGTAAAGTAACTAGGTAGAAAGTGTTTGATTTCTCTGCAGCGCCACCACAGGTGAAGTGAAGTATTGAACTTCTATTCAACGATCAAATATGAAGTTAATTTTATCCCTTATTTTCACATCATTGGGATTATCGGGATCAATGATCGTGAGCATGTAAAGATTTTACTGATTTATTATAGTTATTTGTATAGCGTTGTTATACTCCACAGTGCTGTACAGAGATTGTCATTAGGGCTCACGATCTAAATTCCAGATTGACCTTTCTGTAACCTTTTACAGTGTAGAGGAAACCAGAGTGCCGGAAGGAAACCCACACAAACATGGGGAGACATTACAAACTCCTTGCAGATGCTGTCCTTGCTGGGTTTTGAACCCAAAACCCCAGTAATGCATGGCAACTGTGCTAGACTAAGCAACCGTGCACCACTGTGCTAAATACTGAGCCACCATGCTTCACCATGCTGACCACTGAGCCATCGTGCACTTCTGTGATAACCACTGAGCCACCATGCTGCACCATGGTAACCACTGAGCCATCGTGCGGCCCTATGCTAACCACTGAGCGAGCCACTGTGCTGTACTATGCTAACCACTGAGAGCAAGACCGTGCGCACCATGGCCTAACCACTTACGTGCCTCGTCGGAGCGCGCACTATTCAATAACCACAGAGCCACCGTGCCGCACCATTCTAACCAACTGAGGCCATCGTGCGGCCCATGCTAACCACTGAACGAAGCCCACTGTGCTTACCATGCTAACCACTGAGACAACTGTGCTGCATTATGCTACATCGACTGAGCTTGCGACGTTCTGTAACACCCTCTGCAACCAGCCTGAGCCACTGTGCTGCAACCATCTTGCTCAGCTACTGATGCACACCCCCTTACATGTGCTACATTCTGCTTCGGAGGTCTAATGACACCTGAGCTACCTGGGTGTTGGGGGGGGGTCGAGTCAACCACGTGCCAGACCACTGAGGCCACCGGCTTCTCATCTGCTCGCGTCACTCTGCGCAGCCCGGCTTATTGCTTGCCCCTACTGTTAACGCCCCAACGCGAGACTCTACCATGTCTTGCCCATGCTATATGGCCTCCACCTATTCTTCTGCGCCACCAATCTTCTACTGATTGCTAACCACTGCGACGTCCACCTTTGTGGAGACCATGCAATCCCTAAAAACCTGATATCCACTCTTGCTGAGCACATGATCGAGTAACCACTGACAGTTCCCACCATGTTCAACTGTTTGCTCTATCCCCTATCTGAGCTCACTTAATGCTCTGAATTGCGCATGCGCTAACCACCTGCAGCCCATCCGCCACCACCGTCTATCATCCCTGGGCCACCACTCTGCTCCTATGTCCTGCTGTCCATCGTGCGCTGCCCTCAATCTTCAACTATACTCATTCTACACATTTAGACAAGGAATGTTATCACCAGCCCTCCTAGATAGTACCTAGGTGACACCCCATTTACTGAGTGAGTTAGGTTTGTCTAGTCTTCATTCATCTCCCTGTAATGTTTTCTTCTGCTAATATAGTCCTGATCTTATTTATTATCTCTCTTCTTATGCTGTATGTACCTCCCTTATCTCAGCTGAGGAGCAGCACATTTCCCTGTACACGTGCGCTAAGCCTATCATGGATCCTTGTATCTGTTCTATTTTTGAGTCATCTATTCTCCTTCTCTCACTTTATCGTCACCTCTAGCCTCAGCGCATTGTCCCTCTCTTTCATCGAGCAACATCTTCCAAAGAAAGCATTATAGCGTTCAAACCCTCACGTACTAAGGAAAAGGAAGATGTCCCTGGTCAAGAAGGGGTTAAACAGCCCGGTCAGGAACCATTAAGTAAATGCCATTGGTAAGAGTATCACCTTTAGTGGAAAAAAAAATCATCATTCTTTGTAATTCTATGACAAAATTCTGGTAAAAAAAAATCCTTGGAGTAACATCGTTCTCATCACGTTCAAGTGGAATTTAACAGAGCATCGATATCCATTTAATTTGTTTAGTAAAATTCTTTTCTTGTCCTTGGATTAAAACCAACAACGGTTGTTTGAAGACGACCTTGTGAATTCGAAGCTTCTCTATCTGAAAAGAGCGAGCAAAGGAGAGATGAATTCCCGTTATTCCGTACAATTTCTTTTCACTCACCGATTGTTCGGCGTCTTCCATTGTCGGCCACGTTGTCCGAGTTGCCATGAAAGACGTCCATTGTCCGTGGTTTCTGAAGTATTTATCTTTATTAAACCACAGCTTATTATGTTGCCTGTCTGTTGTAAAGTCCTCCGACCTTCTTCTTTGGGATTTGATACATACCTATTATGGTACAACCTTGTCGGATGATTGGCGGTAGTTGATTTTTTTCCCACTTTCGGACATTGCTAATGTATAAGGGAGTTGCCTATCTGTGTTATACAGAGACGGGCTTTTCATGATATTTTCTCTCCATATTTGACATCTTATGTATCTCGGAGCTCAGTGGACAGCGTTGAATAAATAAAGATGTCATTTGCCTCGTCCCCATGCTTTGTCGACTCTTGTTTACAGCAAAGCTGTAGATATGGCCCAAGGCCATTTACCATTGCAGATGGCTGTTGTAGTCTTCAAAGCTGAAGGTGTTGTGATCTGAAAAATGACTGCTTGACAGGCAGCTTCTTGCTTCTCAAAATTGTCTGTTTAGATGACATAAAACCGTCGGAGGAAGAAAGGTGAACGGGAGAGCGGTTGATATATTCACACTGGGATGGCGGTTTTTTAGCAGGAAGTAACCCGGTTTAATTTCTTTGCTTTGATCATAGAGATAAAGGGCAACATGTCCCAATACAAATGCGCCATCATTTTGGTGTATTTTGTCCCCAAAAAACGTAACGCCTTATTCTCGATATAAATGAACTTTAACTTACCAAAACTAGGCACATTATACGCCGGGCACGACATATTGTAATGCACCTAAAGAGGCGCATTACATATAGTAGCAATGATATGCTGTGCACCTCCATAACTTTATGCGCCTATGGAGGCGCATTACAATACAACTTGTAAATGATACTTATGCGCCACCGTAATGCAATGCGCTTGATAGGCGCATTACATACACTAGTAATGATACGTTATGCGCTTGATAGGCGCATTACATACACTAGTAATGATACGTTATGCGCTTGATAGGCGCATTACATACACTAGTAATGATAGGTTATGCGCTTTGATAGGGGCATTACATACACTAGTAATGATACGTTATGCGCTTTGATAGGGGCATTACATACACTAGTAATGATAGGTTATGCGCTTTGATAGGGGCATTACATACACTAGTAATGATACGTTATGCGCTTTGATAGGGGCATTACATACACTAGTAATGATTTACTGTTATGCAGCTTTGCATAGGGGCAATTACTATACACTAGTAATGAACTTATGCGTTGATAGGGGGGCATTACATACAACAGTAATGAATAGTTTACGTGCTTTGATAGGGGCATTACATACACTAGTAATGATAGGTTACGTGCTTTGATAGGTGCATTACATACACTAGTAATGATACATTATGCGCATTGATAAGTGCATTAAATACACTAGTAATGATACTTTATGTGCATTGGTGGGGGCATTATATACACTAGTAATGATACTTTATGTGCTTTGGTGGGGGCATTATATATACTAGTAATGATATGTTATGTGCCTTGATAGGCGCATTACATACACTAGTAATGATACGTTATGCGCTTTGATAGGGGCATTACATACACTAGTAATGATACGTATGCAGCTTATGATAGTGCATTACATACACTAGTAATGATACGTTATGCGCTTTGATAGGGGCATTACATACACTAGTAATGATACGTTATGCGCTTTGATAGGTGCATTACATACACTAGTAATGATACGTTATGCGCTTTGATAGGGGCATTATATACACTAGTAATGACACATTATGCGTTTTGATAGGTGCATTATATACACTAGCAATAATACGTTATGCCCCTCGACTGTGCAATGCGCCTTTTTTGGCGCATTAAGTATACTATGCAAGGTATACCATACAACACATTTTTTAAAGAATCGTACCTTCAGGTGCACTTTACACTGATTAAATGTCCCTAAAAACTGCTGCAGCGATGGCAATATTCGGACATGTCGTCCAAAGTAGTTAAGGTCATCAAAGTCAGGAATGTTTCCATTTGTATGTAATATTACCGTATATACTCAAGTATAAGCCGATCCGAGTATAAGCCGAGGCACCTACTTTTGCCACAAAAATCGGGAAAGCTTATTGACTCGAGTATAAGCCTAGGGTGGAAAAAGCAGCGGCTACTGGAGAATTTAAAAATAAAAATGAGATACAAATAAAAGTACATAGGCCATGTATAGGCAGTTTTAATGTCCGCCAAAGGCAGGTATAGGCAGTTAATGTCCCCCATAGGCAGATATAGGCTGGTATAGGCAGTTTAATGTCCCCCATAGGCAGATAATTATGGCAGGTATAGGGCAGTTTAATGACCCCCATAGGGCAAGGATATAGGCAGGTATAGGCGTTTTAATGTTCCCATAGGCTTTATAGGCAGCTATATGTCCCTAGGCATGCTATAGGCAGTATAGTCCTCATAGGCAGGATAGGCATGAATATGTTTCGATATATGGCTGGTATAGGCAGGTTATAGGTCCCCCCTACGCAGGCTATAGGCAGGTAATTGCCCCCATAGGCCGGCTATAGGCAGGTATTAGGTCCCCCTAGCAGGGTTATAGCTAGGGTAAAATGCAGTACGTAGTCATGGTATAGTCCCCCTAACAGGCTATAGGCAGGTATAGGTCGCCTAGGCAGGCTATAGGCAGGTATAGGCAGGGTATAGGCAGGCATAGGTCCCCCTAGACAGGCTATAGGCAGGAAAAGGTCGCCTAGGCAGGGTATAGGCAGGTTTAGGCAGGGTATAGGCAGGCATAGGTCCCCCTCGACAGGCTATAGGCCGGTATCGTTAACCTAGGCAGGCTATAGGCAGGTATAGGTCCACTAGGCTGGCTATAGGCAGGAAAAAGGTCCCCAAAGGCAGGCTATAGGCAGGTATAGGTAGGTATAGGTCCCCTAGGCAGGCTATAGGCAGGTATAGGCAAGGTATAGGCAGGGTATAGGCAGTTATAGGTAGGATTTTAAAACAAAAAAACACCCACTTACCTCGATCCCCCCCGCTGCTCTTCCGCTCTTTCCCTTCATCCGCTTTCCAATATAACACCCGCCTCCGCGTACTTCGCTCCTGGCCTACAAGCGGGTATGTCTCAGGGCCAGCACACGGCGCGTGATGACACACGCTGCTTCTCTTTAGTCTGTTGTCAACGGAGAAAACTCTGGACAGCGCGAGGCGAGACCCCCGTCAGCAGCTGGACTGCTTCCTCTCCTCTGGAAGCTGCTATCTGTCATGCGCGGACACCCGCCCGGAGCGACGCCTACACTGCGGAGCAGGGAGCGTCGCTCTCCTGCACCGTCAGTGGTAATCTCCTTCTGCATGCGCTCCGTGAGGAGTCGCATACAGGGGAAGAGATCGCCGACAGCTACCCGGGCCATGGCACGCCCGTGGGGAACACTGGTCAGCTTACTCGGCCCTTTCAGTTATATGCCACTCCCTGAGGAGTCGCCATATATCCTGAGGTGTCCCTGACGGCGTCACGGCCCATCGCAGCGCCCGAGTGCCGCTATAGTGACGCAGTGTAATAATCACGAGGGGGGCCATCTCTCTTTCAGCACATTTTTTTGTTCTGAAAACTCTGCCTTATACCCGAGTATATACGGTAGTGGATTTCATTCTCTTCTCGTTGTGCTTTTTCATGGACTAATTTTAAAAAAAAAAAAGTCAGGAATGCAAGAGGGGGCACTGCAGGCGTTTGTGCTTCGGGGTGCTTAATAGCGCATCATCAACATTGACAAGCCATTCAACTTTAACTAGATATGTGGTGACCCAGAGGTGGCAGAGGAGAGGATGGGAGTAGTAGCAGATTTTTTTTTTTGTTTCTTTTTTTTCCCTTATGGTTGCCGCCTTTACAACTTGTCTCTCCATCCTCTAGTTTCTATCATCCTCTGGTGTGTTGTTGTGGTGAAAAAGGCTCGTGGGGACTGGTCCATAGGGGATTAGGTGAAACCCCCAGTGGGCTCCTAAGCATGGTAGAATTGGGATGTTTAGAGGTAGCAACTTCATATGAAACCACGGTAGGCAGAAAAGAGACACACAAGCAAGGCGTGTCAAGAGATAGGAGTCATGTACCGTCAGCTGTAGGGTCAGCCCCTAAAATAACCTCGCACATAGGCGCCGAAATAGCTCAATTGGTAGACCCTAGAAAATATAACCTTCCACCTATTGGACCTCTAAGCCCCCTAGGGAAGGAGCGGAAAGTTCCAACACACTGGGAACAATCATCAGTGACACGAGAAACTGGGTCTGCCGCGTGTACAGTGTCTGAAC
This sequence comes from Phyllomedusa bahiana, assembly GCA_025379985.1. Classification (NCBI taxonomy): domain Eukaryota; kingdom Metazoa; phylum Chordata; class Amphibia; order Anura; family Hylidae; genus Phyllomedusa; species Phyllomedusa bahiana. The sequence continues at coordinate 65,600 of JAODAL010005515.1, forward strand.
ACCTCCGGGACACACTCACACTGTCAGATAGTGCATATAAGCCTTCCTAGCTCACTTTGTCTCTAGACGTGGTGAAGAGTGACAACCCTACGGGGTTTAACATGCCAAGAATTAGAAGGACACATATGAAGACTGAGTGGATGTAGTAAGCAATTCTCTTTACTCCAGGCTCGGTGACAAGCACAGTCCAGCAATAACCTTGCAATATTTCTGAGCAGCCTGTAGCAGGTGTGGCACCTTAAAGGGGTTGTTTCACTACAAAGATTAACTTTCATCATGTAAAGAACATTAAAATAAGACGTTTTCCAAATATATTTACTTTGAGTTCATATAATCATTTCTTTGTTTAGTGAGTACATTGCGTAATGTCTGCGAGATTGATATCAGTTGGCACTCAGTGACATTAGGTTTTCTCTAGGTTACGGACCTGCTCTGCCCTGTCTGTTTGTCTAATCCAATCTTACATTAGTGGATTGTATGGTCTATCTACTCAGTATTCTTGTAGATTGACATGTCTTTGTATATTATTTCCTTTTGTCTCTGAGATCCATCTTCTTTTGATTATCATCAATCATTCAACGACACTATACTTTTTCACTTTTACTTTTTGTGATTTATCTTATACTTAGTTTTCATCTTGAATGACTTTATTCCTGAGGTTTTATTTTCTTTTATTTATTCTTTCAACTTAATCATACGATATCTTTTTTATCTATCTTTCATACTCTCTTGAGTATCAATTACTATCAGACCTTTGATTATATATTCTCTGGAATGCTCTGTATCCAGGTATGTGACTCTAGGATTTGCATTAGAAATGATTACAGTCCTGCTCTTGCTGTCTCTTCTCAGCGTGTGAGGTTTTACATGTTTACATCTATCTTCTTCGCTCCTCTATCTATTATACTCTCTTCTATCCGACTAAGATTCTTCTTCCCCTTCTCACTATTATACAGTCAAACACACTATCATCAATTAACTCTGCTAGGCAGATTTCTTTCTCACTACCACTTGGTCTTCTCTGAGTGACAGACTATTCCTCTTATAAACTAGTAATATATAGATTTAGAGTTTCAGGCTATGGTCATTCATTTCTATTAGTTCATTTTTCTAACGTTTACCTTATTGATAGGTTCTATTCTCTTGTATCACTGATATTATTATATACCTCTCTATAGCTTTCTCTTTATCCATATCTATCACTCTTGTACTAGATTCATAGTTTTAGCTCCTATGATCATTTTGAGATCTATTTCATTTATCTTCTTCTATTGCTATTTCCTAGTTCCTGAGGCGAGAGACTAGAAAATGTGATTCACCTTGTTCTCTGCCCTTTATCTGTCTATAACAACTTATCTATCTTTTTTAAATCTAGACTTACTTTGTCATTCTTTGAACCTCTAAATCTTTAGAGAAATCTTATCACATCTTTTAAGTTCTCCTTTCAGTCTATATTTTTTTATTTGTCATTCTAACTCTCTTTATATATTGTTTTGGTTTTTATTTACATGCAGTGTATCCTTATATAGTATACTGTATTTTATTATAGGGATTATATTATTTTATTCTTATTTTATATTTATTTTTGAGGTTCAATGGAGTCCTCTTTCTAATTATTGTCTTTCTGGATTTCTTTCACCATTCATCTTCATCAATCAGTCATTATCTCTACTTATCTCATTTTTTCTCTTCTACATCTCTCTAGTATTCTCCCTCTTTAGTTTATTTATTGATACATTGAAGCTATTAACCACGAAGACACCCAATTGCAAAATCTCTTCAAGTTTAGTGTTCCTTTCCCTCTCTCTACCCTATTATGATTATCTTTCTTATATGGTTCATACTGAGGACCCCTCTTAAGTTAATATAAAAATTTTAATTCAATGAGGCCAAATGTGCTATCCATCTTAGAGTCTCTCTCTTTTCTTTTATAAACATTATTTCTCCTTCTGCTCTAATTTTGATGATATAACATTTCTATACCCCCTCTATATTTTTCTCATCAATTATTTAATTTTATCAATTCTATGAGCTAGTATATCTTGTTCAATGTCTTTCTCATTATCATATTTCCTGCCGTCTATAGAACTGGTAGTTCAGAATTGTAAATCATTCTTCTTATCATACATTCACAACTCATTATCTCTTTCTGATTCCTTGTTTTGATATCAGTTTCTTCTTTATCGCTGATTTTCTTTCTCTTGTGTATTTCAGCGCTATTTCATATACAACCGCAATTATAATCTTCTAAGCTTAGTGACATTTTATCATCATCTCAGTATTTACCTGTATCATTATCACCAATCTCTATATTATTACTATAGAGAGAGCACTCAATTGGTATATACTTCTTTTGTATACTGAGCAATTTTCATCTGCCAGTCTGACTCTAACACTTGTCAGATATATTCTGACCCTAACTCTTAGTATTATCTCATAACACATATTCACTATATTTTCTTACTATAAGATTCACACATGATTCTCTTTCTCTCACTTCTTTTTATCACTGTAAATAATTATTTTTTCTTTAGCTATCACTAGAAACTAGCCCCAAGCGAGATATACAAGTAATTATGTTTCTATATTATGTATATCATAGTATTATGATGTCTGATCAGTCTTCTTTCCGCTTCCCATCTCATATTTGTACTCTCTTGATCAGCCTGGTGTTATTCTACAGACTTATCTAGTATTGTTTTCTTTACCTCGCCATTATCTCTAATAAGAGTCATTGATTCTGAGCACTCAGTACAATTCATCTAAAACTTAATACCTTTCATCTTGAATCAGCTTCTATCACTTCTCTCTTACACCAGAGTGGGGATCGTCCCCATTTCACAGTCTTTGCATAACAGAAGCCATTCCGCGTGATACAAAAAGATGGTCATTCTCAGCGTGTCCTACTACCGTAACTACAGTAACCCTCAATAATCAGCTATACCAACTACTAGTGCTCGGACCTGCTACTGCTTTAACAGCAGTCAGAGAGAGATGTTTTACAGTTAGCTCTTCATGCACATAGGAGGACTTAGTAATTCAGACATCCGCATTTCCCTTCTATAGGAGAGTGTTGTAGGCATGCTCTGTGACCTGGAAAGAAGTCAGTGTGCAGGGAGGAGGAGAGGGGGGGATGTGACTATCTACTCTTGTGACTGGTGGATCCTGTGTTATCTATTCACACTGCTGTCGCCTTTCAGTTTGACCCTCTTTGTGCTGATAATGAGCAGACAACTAAGAATCTTTCTGTACAGAACAGGAAGTGTCTGACTACTATTAGGCTTAGTGGCCGAAGTGAAAACTGCAGGACTTAAAGGGGTTTTGCCAAAAAGTGAATTTCTTACCTAACAGGTTGATACTCCTCTCTTGAGGCCTGAAAAAAGGGGCGTTGTGTTTCTGTGTTTAAAAAAACAAGTACCTCCTCTGTCATGACCTCACTCCACCTCCCATGCACGCTCCTGATACTCAGTCTCTGTAGCTGAGCGAACATTGTTTTGCTAATCCACAGAGGAGAACTGTATTGTGCACAAGCTATATGAGTTTTATTTCTCCCTCTTATTTGCTCAGGAGAGAAGATAAGCTCGGCAGGCAGCCTTCTTTCATTCCTTCACGAACGCTGAGAGGGAAGCGGGCTGAGCAGAGAGCTAGGGAGCGTCTGCATGTTTATTCAGATAATTACATTACAACCAGTGGATTCTCTATACAAAAGATACAAGATCTTTCCCCCCAGTCCCTTCACAGCTCGTTCATGTTCCCTGCCATCAGATAAGAAGTGCAAACAACGCAAGCATGGCCAGATAAGCTCCTGCAAGTAAGTCAGGCTGTAGCTCTCAGAGGCTTCACTTTTTTTGATGACATATATTTAGAAAAGTGATTAAATACCCAAGTTGCAGGATCCCACGTCAACATTAGATCGTGGCAAAACCCCTTTAAGAATTATTTAAAAATATTGAAAGTGATATGGAAAATTTTAAAAAAATTACCAACATTTTTTAAAAAAAATGCGTTGAACATAAAAATGTGAGTAAACAAGAAGTAATTTTTGATGACACCTTCCCTTTAAGAGGACCTGTGACCAATCCTGCCATGTCTGTTTTACTAGATTACAAAATCCTTGTGCTCCATGTGAAATAACAATTCTAGCTCTTTTCTTATAACTCTGTCTTGTGCTGTACCTCTGTTAGTTTGTTAAGAAATTTATTACTGAATCTGTCAACTGGGTGTTAATATCTGGAGAGTGCTTTACTGCCCAGACTGACACTGTCCAATCAGAGCTGACAGCCACTGTGTGTAGGGAGCACAGTCCTTGGTCCGTAACATACAGCAGAGGCTGCGCTTCTGGCCGTCAGTTTGTGACTCTGCTGTGCAGTTTCTTGCAGTGTCTGAACACTACCCTACTTGGTTCTGTGTGTTAATTGATTCTTATATTTACTATTTTGCTATAGGCAAACTTAAACTATCAGTTCTCAATCTATAAAACACTAAAACGTAACTTTTATTATGTATAACACTTAACCTCTATACACACTATTTAAAAATCTGATTTCTAACCTCTCAATTTATCCCTTTCTACTACTGAAGGAATAGCTCCTTTTCTATTATCAAGTCTCTATTAACAGGAAAACCTTATATGTACAGTAATTTACTAACTCCAGTAAGGGATCCCCAGCATCCTACTTGGGCAGTCATCCCTAATCTAATGAACATAAAACAAATAAGGCCCCCTTGTGACACCCACTTGTAGACAGAGGTGAGAAATCACAATTTAAAACATCATGCCTGACCTCCCCAACATGTTTCACCAGCTAAAGTGGCTTCATCAGGGGTTAGAGATCCTATTAAATAGGAGACTATTTAATTGATTCTTGCCACACCCATCTGTTCTCTGCTGACTTATTTCTGGGTCAGTGTGATTGACAGCCGCCTTTGCCACTCAGTCCGTGTTTTGTGTGGGTGGATATCAGATGTCCGGTCCTATCACACCTTGGACCGTGACTCTGACATCTCACTTATAGTCTGCTTGGGACTTGGCTCTTTGCCTGTGATAGTCTTGGCTAGACCTGGTGTACATTTCTCTATTGTCTATTTGGTTGCTTGTGCTTTTCCTCTGACTCTCCTTTTTGCCTTATGATTCGGCACTGCGTTGCTCTCTCCGGTTTTAACCTGCTCCGTCTGACTTCCCGTTTTTGTATTGTCTGTTTCATCTGCTCTGTGTTGTCACGTACTCAGGATAGGGACCGCCGCCCATTTGCCTCCAACTACGTAGGGTCAGGTAGGCAGGGACAGATTTGAGGGGGTGCTAGCTTTAGGGCTCACAGTCAGTCTGTCCTTTCTGTTTATCTCCTCTGGGGGTTCCTAACAAAAATATTGTCCTGTGAGAGAGAATGTTTTTTTGGGTGGGGCAGACTAACCTCAGTCTACTGTATTTGCTACTTATAGTTACATAGTCTCATTACAAACAGTAGGTAATGACATAATGATTGCTCTATTGTTCTCTCCACAAGAATAGATAAGATTATTGAAATGGAGCTAACTTGCCTCCCAACCAGACCCTAAGGCTGTGTCTACACAGCACTGGATTTTGGTCGGTTTTTCAGCGGAATCAGTATTTTGAATTTGCCGAAAATCCAACAGTACCCAGTGCTGTGTAGACTTCAATAGAAAATCTGTGCTGTAGTCTACAAAGCAGGGATTTCTTGCTGAGGGTTTCCTAAACCTAAAACCGTCATTAATCGTAGCAATGTACTGGGATCCGAAATTTGACCCTGTTTTTTTGTGCAAAAAACGTACAGAAAAATGGCAGTGCTAGCGATGTAAAAAAACCGTCAGATTTTGGACGGCATTTCCAAATTACTGTGTAAACAGCCTAATTCCGCCTCTGTAAAGCAAAAATCCTCAGAAGAAATTGCCTTGGATTTCTCCTGAGGATTACACATCGGATTTTTCCTATTGACCATGTGTAACATGTGAACATACCCCTTAGGCCATGTCCCCACGGCACCGGTTTGCGGCCGGCTTTTCAGACGGTTGGCGGTTTTGCAAGCTGTGTGAAAAACCTGCCGCAAACTTTTACACAGGCCGCTATAGAAATCCCATGCAGCAGTCCCCACAGCATGGGTTTTCCGCCCGGTGGATTGAAAAACATTGTAGATGTCATTCTTCCGTCCGGTTTTCGGACGGAATATGAACAAGTGAATGTGAAGGGGGTGGGCTTTTCTCTGCTAATCGCTAATCGCGGAGAAAAGCCATCCCGCTGCGGCTGTGTGCACGGCCCGAAACCAGTACAAATACCAGTCGGATAAACGACCGGTATTTGTCCTGTGCCATGGGGACGCGGCATTAGCGTCTTTCCTGTGGTAAAGAGAAGCAAGTGACCACCATTCTGTTGCTGTCCTCTCTTGCCATAAGGGTATGTGCACACGGCGTGTTGGATCCCTTTTTGGATCCATTTTTAGATGCCTGTTTGGATCCGTGTTTCAGACCCCTAAATGGACCCAAACCCGCATCTAACAATGTGCAGTGTGATTTACATTAGCTTCAGTGTAAAACACGCATCGGGGTTCAGACGAGTGATCACCGATGTGGGTTTACTTGCATCTTTCTGATGCGTCTTTCAGATCTGTTCAAAGAATTGTCAGTTCTTGATCCGTTGGATGCAGCATGCACCCTATTTAAAACTAAAACACTGGGAGGCAACATTGGAGCTTTGGCAGCACTGGAACAGTGGTGATGGAGGAGATAAGTTTTCAGGAGAACTCTTGGATAAAATTTCAAAGAGACAATGAGTAATTTGATCCAATTCGTTCACCAAGCTCCATCCTCTTACCTTGAGAGGAATAAAAGCAGGAGCATTGCAGCAGATCTTGGATGTCTTGGCCAGAATTTTGGATAACTAATGCACGTTCAACATTAGAAAATTGTCGAAGGTTCCAGGTCAATATGTCTGAACAAAGACAACGTTCTTTGTTTACATCTGGAGAAGCCTTATATCACATTCTTGACTTGGAGAAAGGGGCAACTCATGATGAAATCAAAAAATCTTACAGAAAACTGGCTCTCAGGCATCATCCAGACAAAAATCCTGATGATCCCCAAGCAGCTGAAATATTTAAGGAGATCAACAATGCTCATTCAATACTATCTGACGTATCTAAGAGGAATATTTATGACAAATATGGCTCCCTCGGATTGTATGTTGCAGATTAGTTCGGAGAAGAAAATGTTAACACATATTTAATGCTGTCTAGTTGGTGTCTAGTTGTTTGCCATTTGTGGATTTCTGACCGGATGTTACTTCTGCTGCTGTCTTTGTTGCTGCTGCAATTGTTGCTTTGGAAAGTGTAAACCAAAATCAGCATCAGGAGAAGAATATGAGTACTATGTGTCACCTGAGGACCCCGATGAACAAATCAAAACAGATATGGAATCAGATGGTCACACTCCGATTGTAATGCAACCAACAACTGCAAATGAGAAAACCCAGCTGATTGGAGAAAACCGTCGTACCTACCAAACGGATTCCTAAGCAATAAAGGCAGGACCCAGTTCTATAACCACCTAAGCTATACATTAATAAAGTTGTATACAGACAGTTATAAAGTTCTAGATGCACATGTGAATAGGTGCATCAGGCTGGATGTCTACTAGAAAGGTCTCTTGAAAAATAAATGCACTACATGTACAATAAAAAAAAAACTATAGGGTGTGTTCCTGCTCCAGCCAAACACGCACCTGCGTGTTGGATGCGTTTTGGATGCGATTTACGCAGCACTTTGAATGCGTTTTTCGGATCCAAGATGGATCCAAAAACAGATCCAACACGCCGTGTGAACATACCCTTAAAGTGCACCCTAAATTTAGGATCGACCTATATAACTTTCGGACAGGCTAAGTCTTGAAAGCTCGACCTCACTGTTCTCTCCTGCCAGTATTTAGTATTGCTATTCAGCTAAGAATTAAATATCATGGTGCAGCCGAACTGTAGACATATTTACAGCAGCCCATAGAGCAGAGCTATCAATCCTGGTCCACAGATTCATGAATTTTAATCCAGCCTTCCACTTTCACAGATTTACGGAGTGAAGCCTGCTCTTTGTCAGAGGGATGACTGTGTGACTCCTGGAGCAGCAGGGCCGGCCTGTGGATAAGATACATACGGTTGTCTCTCTTGTCTTTGTTACACCTCACAAACCTGGAATTTTTCATTTGCGGTGGTTTTGTGTAATGGTCCACTTATTACTTATCTTGTGGGTATTTTATTAAGATATCAGCCTGAGTCAGGCAGGCAGAATGATACAGAAGGGCTGTTATCACAGCAATGGAAAATCACAGAGACATGAGAAAATTGTTCTCATTAATGACCAAAGGGATAAAAGCATCATTGACAAGAATAAATATGAGAGCAGAACACTTTATTTGGATGTTTCAACAGCTCAGGGCACGTCTCACCGTCAGGATGGAAACAGCAAGCTAGAATCCATGACTGTGGGATTACTTCTTTTGGAGAAGAACTAATTATTACTTATTTCTCCTGCAAAAAAAAAGACCAGCCGGCACCGTGATGAACATTTCACACTTCGCATCTGACAAGGATAATTATCGTGCCGGCTTCTACATGTCCACTTCAAGTAAGAAGAGACGAGTATTGCACAAAACCCTTGTTTATTAAAATTCTTTCACGTAGTTCACAGAAAATCTGCTTCCATGGAGATATTAATAATAAGGATGAGAACGACAGGAGAAGGCCGAGTATTTGAGGAAGATAGGTTAAGGCTAACGCTATAGCTAAAGAGCTCAAGAAAGTCAGAGGTGGTCTAGAAAGGAAATATGGAAGCAAAAGCAAAGGGTAAACCTTGAAGTAACGATACTTGAAAGTTACCTTATCTGGATTGGTCATCAATATTTGCTTTTTCCAATACTGGTCGCACTTATGGTTTTGCCGTCACCCCATACTTTTTATAACCACAGTGGTTCTTCGAGCATGGTGAAGACTTTGGCCTTCTCTAACCTTAGTGATGACCTTTGGCTTCTTCAACCATAGTGACAACTTTGGGCTGCTCTAACCATAGGGATGACCAATGACAGTAGTGACAACTTTGGGCTTCTTAAACTATAGTGACTACCTTTGACTTCTCTAACCATAGTAATGAAGTTTGTTTCTCCAACCGTTTGGTGATCAACTTGACTTCATCCAATATTTGGGTTTTCTTATGCTTTTTCCAATACTGGTCGCCCTTATGGTTTTGCCGACTGCCCATCCTTTTTGTAACCACAGTGGTTCTTTTTAAGTTCTTTGAGCATAGTGAAGACTTTGGCCTTCTCTAACCTTAGTGATGACCTTTGACATTTAACCATAGTGACAACTTTGGGCTGCTCTAAGCATAGGGATGACCTTTGACAGTAGTGACGACTTTGGGCTTCTTAAACTATAGAGACAACCTTTGGCTTCTCTAACCCTAGTAATGAAGTTTGTTTCTCCAACCGTAATAATTACTGTTGACATCTCTAACCATAGTGACAACCCTTGGCTTCTGTAACCATATTAATGACCGTTCACTTCTTATCCATGATGACAACTTTTGGCTTCTCTCACCATGTTGACAAACTATGGATTCTTCAACCTTTGGGACAAAACTTAGTTTCTCCAACCGTATTGTTGAAGCTTGATGTCTCTAACCATAGTAATGACCTTTGGCTTCTCCAACCATGGTGATGAACTTTGGCTTTTCTAACTATAGTAGCAGCATTTGGTTTATCTGGATTGAGTGATGACCTTTGTCTTCTCTAGCCATAGTAATGACCTTTGACTTTTCTAGCCATGGTGATGACCTTTGGCTTCTTTAACTATAGTGATGACCTTTGTCTTCTCCAACCATAATGATGACCATTGGCATTTCTAGTCATATTGATGACCCTTTATTTCTCAAACCATAGTGACATCCTTTTCTTTCTTTAACCATCATGATGACATTTTTCTTCAGCAACCAATGTGACAAACTTTGGCTTCTTCAACCATAGTGACAAAGTTTGACTTTTTTAACCATAGTGACAACTTTGGGCTTCTCTAGCCATGGTAACAACTCTGGGCTTCTCTAGCCATGGTAACAACTCTGGGCTTCTCTAACCTTGGTAACAACCCTGGGCTTCTCTAACCATGGTAACAACCCTAGGCTTCTCTAACCATGGTGACAACCCTGGGCTTTTCTAACCATGGTAACAACCCTGGGCTTCTCTAACCATGGTGACAACCCTGGGCTTTTCTAACCATGGTAACAACCTTGGGCTTCTCTAACCATGTTAACAAACTTTGGATTCTCCACCCATAATGACATAGTTTAGTTTTTCGAACCACAGGGACAAAGTTTAGCTTCTCTTACCATAGTGAAGACATTTCACTTCTCTTACCATAGTGATGACCTTCAGCTTCGCCAACCACAGTGGTGAACTATGACTTTTCCCATGACAAACCATAGTGACGAACATTGGCTACAGTGACAGCATTTGTTTTTTCTAACTTTAGTGATGACCTTTGTCTTTTATAACCATAATGTACACCTTTAGTTTCTTTATCATTAGTGATGACCTTGGAAGTAACAATAATGATAACCTTTGTCATCTCTAACCATCATAATGACCGTTGGCATGTCTAACCATATTGATGACCTCTTACTTTTCGTACCATAGTGACTAGTGACAACCATTTGCTTCTTTAACCATTATAATGACCACTGGCTTCTCTAATCATACTGATGATCATTGGCTTCTCTAAGTATAGTGACAACCTAAGGCTTCTCTAACCATAGAGATGACTGTTTGCTTCTCTAACTCTGGTAATGCCATTGGCTTCTCTAATCATAGTGATGATCACTGTTCCCCATCATGAAGAAACAAAGTATAATAATTTAAAACCTTCCAGGCTAGGGTGCATGCTGAGAGTTGTAGTTGTGTAATAACTCTTTTTGATTTGATAGATGTTGGAAGAGTAGACATAAAATAACTGACTTCGAAAAACATTATTATTCAGGCCACTTTTTCTCCCCAACTGTTCTTCATTTTATACCCATAACATATGGGAAATAAACAAATTAGAAGGTTAATTTAAACTTTGAAACACAATAGTATGCAATTTTACATTTCCTTGGCACCATGCAGAGCATTCCTGCAAACTGTCTAGTTCTGGATCATGAAATAAAACAGGCCGTAGGCAGAATAGAAGATTTGGGCTTCGTCCTCTGATGTTCCCTCAGGGCTTTCATTAAATCCCTATAAACAGACATTAGTTACACACATTATGATATTGAAAAGAACACGGGGAATCCACAATATACTAGCAGTGCCTATATGACTAAATGCAAGAAGGTCCTAAATGTATACCAGTTATGCATGTTTTTTCTGTTGCAGTGTTCCCTATCTATTCAAGCTCAGTCTATACTTTTCACACCAAAAACACTTAAAATGCTAAGCATATAACTCTTTAGTTAAGCAGCCTAGTGCTTCAGTAGCCTCTTTGACGTTGAGTCACACATATAGCCCTGCGTCCATGTATATGCATTAGCATGGAAGTCAAAATGAGTTATAAACAGCAGGAATTATCCTGCTGCTACTTAATCTTCTTCTGCTTACTAGCTCAAACATACAGCTGCCTCAAACAACTGTCTGGACTCTCACTTGACCATGCATACATGTGAGCTTGAATATTTGGGAGTGGATGTTTGTTAGCCCTCTATGAAACTTTGGTGCTGTGTATACTGGTAGCTGAGAGATTGTGTCTTATGAGCTTGTTGCATTCAGTCCTGTTTTGGTTAGTTATCTGTTCCTAGTTTGTTAGAGCTCTGTTTGTCTTCGTTCTCTGTTACTTTTGTTTGCCCTGTGTCAGTCTTGTAGTTTTTTTCTATTCCTGAGTTCTTTTTGGTGGTTTTGGTAGGGCCAGCATAGTGAGGGACATTGGTAGGGATACTGTCAGGGGATAGAATAGGGCCAGTGGTGTTAGGGTCAATGATAGGGACAGGTTAGGGACCGCAGTAGGGAATGTTAGTTGTTAGGGACAGATTTTTCTTGGTGTTTAGCTGCTGGATTCAAGTACTTTATATCCATTAGTAAGTCCCTACATTTACTGTATTTTTTTCTTCGTATCACTTGCATGCGACTACTCATTGGCTTTATTTCTATTATAAGTTTTGCTGCCTTTGTACCAAGTAGCATTGTGACATTATGGTACAGATAGTAAGTTGATGTGTAATAATCTGGTTCTTGTACTATTTAAGAAAATAACCAATCTGAACAGCACAACTTATTTCTAGGACCCCACAGTATTTTTTGGGGAATCTAAAGGAGTATCTTAGGCTACAAATACATGATGGGAGACATGGATAAAACTTGTCATTGGCTCTCACTCAGATTTTGATGCAGGGTACTTGCCAAAATCTGCATAAACAGAATGTAATGTTGTGTGAACATACCCTTAAAGGGTTTTTTCACCATGCTGTTTCACAGGACCACAGGCAGCTTCAGACTCACACTTCCTGGTCAGGGATGTTTCTATAGCAATTATTAGCATATTGTTATTATTATTTATTTTAGAGCGCTCTTAGTTCCAGAGTGCTGTACTTTCGAGGGGGGTTATATATATATAACATAGGTCAAACAAGTACAAAAGTGACAATAATTAACTAACAACCGGTCTAGAGGGAGAGAGGGCACTGCCCGCGAGGGCTTACAGTCTACATATCAGCTCTGTATTCCCAGCTCTTCTTATTGCAGTGTCATGACTGGAGGAGATTTCATCAATAGTGCAGAGAGCCTCAGAGCTCAAAGTAAACAATCTCCTATGTTTTTTACAGATAACACACTCTGGTTTGAAACTGCAGTCCATCCTTTCCAGTACAGTTACTCCCTGCTCTCAGATAAGACAAAGAGGAGAGAGAGAAGGGAAGAACAGTTTGGTGACCAAATAATTTGATATGCACTAAGAGCAGATAAAATCTCTCGTATTGATGAATGTATTTGGAAAAAAAGTCTTGATATACCATTCCCTGCAGGTTGAAAGCTAATCATTGTAGTGAGAAAACCCCTTCTTAACCTCAGATGTAACTGCTCTACCCTTTAAACCATATCAGCCCTACAATACCATCATGTTCATCAAGCCATGGCTAACTCTGGGCCCCAGTTTATAGAAGAGATGTAATGGAGCTAGAGAGAGTGCAAAGACGAGCAACCAACCTCATAAGGGGAATGGAGCATCTTAGTTATGAGGAGAGGTTAGTAGAATTGAACCTATTTAGTCTTGAGAAAAGACGTCTCCGGGGGGACATGATTAATTTATATAAATATATAAATGGTCCCTACAAAAAGTATGGGAAAAAATTATTTCAAGTGAAGCCCCATCAAAAGACAAGGGGACATTCCCTTCGACTAGAGAAAAAAGGATTCAATCTCCAGAGGAGAAGAGCGTTCTTCACTATGAGAACTGTAAATCTGTGGAATAGCCGCCCGAGGAGCTGGTCACAGCAGGAACAGGTGAGGGTTCAGGAAAGGCTTAGGGCGCGTTCACACGGCACAGGACAAATACCGGCCGGTTTCGCGCCCGTCCCCACTGTCCTGTTTCATGCCCGTCCCCACGGCCAAGGGGGGGGGGGGTGGCTTTTCTCCGCGATGAGCGGAGAAGAACCCGCCCCCCTCCCAGTGAGAAGCACATCTTCCGTCCGGAAACCGGACGGAAGATAGTGCATGTTCAATGTTTTGCCGCCGGACCGCCGGCGACAAAACCGCCGGGCGGAAAACCCGTGCAGTGGGGACTGCTGCACGGGTTTTCCATAGATCACCATTGTGCTCATTTTCAGCCGGTCTGAAAAACCGCAAACTGGCTGACAAACCGGCCGAAAACCCGTGCCATGTGAACATGGCCTTAGATAACTTCCTGAAACTAAAGAATATTAATGCGTATGTAGCCATGTAAAATTCTTGATCCTGGCTGGTGGCGGCTCTGGGGTCAGAGATGGGGTCTCCCCTGGAGCAGATTGGTTCTTGCCTTGTGGGTTTCAGGGCATTCACCAGTGGGGAGGCTGGGCTTAAAGTCCTTGTCTCCCTCCCTTCACCCACATTTTACCCACCCTTTGTTGAACTTGATGGACATGGGTCTTTTTTAAACCGTACTAACTATGTAACTATGTAACTCAAGAAACCTTGATAATGTAGCCTGTTCCATTATTTTCTATAAGATTGTGCTATGCATTGTGCATTGCAGATAATAAATATCAAATCACTACTGAGTAATGTCCTTTTTTGTAATATGATCAATTTTAGCAACAATAAAAGCCCGATTTTAGATAAGAATATATGATGCCATTATCTCTTCTGGGAATATATTCGCAACCCAAATACTCCGTGTAGATTTTCTATTGTTTAAATCAAACTTCCATTATTTGCCCTCCTTTTTTATCATAAAGCATTCAAATTTGTGAGGTTAATCAAACCGGCTGTATATCAAGTAATAAAAACGCCACCAGCTTAATAGCCAGTATCACAAAGACAGAGTCACAATCTATCTTTGGTGGTTATCAAACCCCCTCCAGCACTTTCAGAGGCGCAGTGTTTCTTGATGTGACTTGCAAAGGTCATGGAATTTGCAGTTACATTTGCATCAAACTTCATAGGGAAATGCTAATTCAGCGAAGATGCTCTGATGGCAAATGCGTCCATAGAGGAAGACCCAACGGCACAACTTCTTTTTGATTCTGCTGCCTCGTATTTGAATAAATGTATTGGTTTTAGAAGAAAAATCTAAGCGTTGTGTGTCACGCAGAGGCATAACTGGAAGCTCCAATGTAAAATCTATAACAATGCTCCCTATCTACCGTGTAGATCATGTGAACAGTGAAATCCCAATTGAATGGTGTCCTTCTAATCCTATAGAGGCATGGCACTGGAACGGAATACTTTGGATATACTTCGGACGTGATAAAGTGCCGTTCCTAAGGCACAGAATGCATTGTACTTTTATGTCGTTTTTGCAAATAAAGAAGAACTGAGTACAAGTTCAGATATTGCTGCTGATTTGGATGTCCATCCAATTTGAGATCTCTTAGAAGGATACCATCCATTTTATAAGGGTACCATTCAATTGGGATCTCTTAGAAGGGTACTATCCAATTGGGATTTCTTTGAGTGGTACTATCCAATTGGGATCTCTTAGAAGGGTACCATCCAATTGGGATCTCTTAGAAGGGTGCCATCCAATTGGGTCTTTTAGAAGTATACTAAATAATTTTGATCACATAGAACAGTAACATCCAATTGGGGTCTATTAGATGGGTACCATCCAATTGGGTACCATCAAATTGGGATCTCTTAAAAGGGTCCTATCCAATTGGGATTTCTTTGAATGGTACTATCCAATTGGGATCTCTTAGAAGGGTACCATCCAATTGGGATCTCTTAGACGGGTACCATCCAATTGGGTACCATCAAATTGGGATCTCTTAAAAGGGTTCTATCCAATTGGGATTTCTTTGAATGGTACTATCCAATTTTGATCTCTTAGAAGAGTACCATCCAATTAGGATCTCTTAGACGGGTACCATCCAATTGGGTACCATCAAATTGGGATCTCTTAGAAGGGTACCATGCAATTGGGATCTCTTAGAAGGGTGCAATCCAATTGGGATCTCTTAGAAGTATACTGTCCAATTGGGCTCTCTTAGAAGTATACCATCCAATTGGGGTCTTTAGAAGGCTACCATCCAATTGGGATCTCTTAGAAGTATACCATCCAATTGGGATCTCTTAGAAGGCTACCATCCAATTTGGATCTCTTAGAAGGCTACCATCCAACTGGGATCTCTTAGAAGGGTTCCATGCAATTGGGATCTATCTGTATATGCTGATCTATTGGTCTGCCCTACATCTTTTTCCCTGATATTCAGAGTGGATGTAGGATGAATACTTCTATGTTCTTGGAGCGTTGTGCCTCCATTTGCGCAACATACTAAGGTTAGTGCATATACTGGCACTTACTGTTATGTGTCTCTAGTGTGACAACCTGTTACACTAGGAGAGCACCTTCCTTGTACTTTCTCTTGCCATATTTATACACAAGGAATTTCTTTTCAGTTCTATCTACTATGTGCATTTTATAATAAGGTGTCTTCTAATTGGCATAGGGCCCATTGAGGCATCACAGTCCAGTTTCGACTCCTACCTCATAGTCTTAGGACAGCATGGCTCAAACGTGAAACTACTGGATTTGACTAAACAAGGAGCAACATCAAAGTGATTTTGCAATTTTAAACTTAAAATACCCTTCAAATGACTATGGATGTTGTGCAGGAAATTCCCAAGTTACGTTCTCAGACTTTATAGATCGATTATTTGCTCCCAATAACTACCCAAAAAATCACTCATCCAGTGGGTGTCAGTTGAAGAACCTTCTTGGTCCAACTTATAGGAGTAGAGAAGTCAACGGCACTTCAGTTTGTTCATATATTTATTTCACAGATTAATAAAAGATAAGACATGGGCTCCATTCAATCAGACCAAATACACGTTTCGGTCCTAATGAGACCTTTATCAACGGATAATCTGTAATTGTAAGAAACTGGTAGGTGACACCTTCTTATACGTGATTTATCTACATGCATGGGAGCCCCATTAATAGACTGCGTTAACAGCTACTAATGACTTGAGGTGATGGTGGTTCTGAAAAGGGGTATTTTAATGAAACCACCAACAACTCAACCTTTTCAGTCTTCCAAATTGAAGGCCAATAGGCCAAAGACATTTGCAACACCTGTTATGGATGCTCACACAAGCCACTATGCAAAGGAATCTCCACCTTCTTGAACAACTACAATAGCTAGAGTAGATCTGTTTGAGAATTGTAGAGTTTTTGAGAAGGGTTGTTGTATGGTAGATTGGAAGTTGTTGCTTTTCAAAGCTAATGAGTTATAGGTTTGAGATTAGTCTTCTACGGTCAAGGCCGGGACAATGGGTAGGCGACTGCCTAGGGCGCTGCTTCATCCCAAGCAGAAAAGGGGGCGCAAGGAGGCATAGAGTGGGCTGAATTTTCCATTTGTGCCTTATTTGCCTAAGGCACCAGAACACCTTGTCCGAGCCCTGATGCCAGCTACATAGAGATGCCAACCAGGGCCAGGATGATGGTTAGGCAAAGGTAGGTGACCGCCTAGGGCGCCACTTCAACCCAGGCAGAACTTGGGGCGCAAGGAAGCATGGAGTAGGCTGAATTTTCCATTTGTGCCTTATTTGCCTGGGGCAAAAGAACACCTTGTCTGAGCCCTGATGCCAACTGCATAGCGACCAGCGCTGGCAGCCTTTCAGGAGAGATCGAACAGGTCTGTAGCTATAGCAACCAGCTCTAGCAGCCTATCAAAAGAGAGTAAACAGGTCTGTAGCTATAGCGACCAGCGCTGGCAGCCTATCAGAAGAGATCAAACAGGTCTGTAGCTATAGTGACCAGCGCTGGCAGCCTATCAGAAGAGATCAAACAGGTCTGTAGCTATAGCGACCAGCACTGGCAGCCTATCAGAAGAGATCAAACAGGTCTGTAGCTATAGTGAGCACGCTGACACATCAGGAGGATCAAAAGGTCTGTAGCTATAGTGACCAGCACTGCAGCATCAGGTAGATCAAACAGGTCGTAGCTATAGCGACCAGCAGGCAGCTATCAGAGAATCGAACAGGTCTGTAGCTATAGCGACCAGCACTGGCAGCCTATCAGGAGAGATCGAACAGGTCTGTAGCTATAGTGAGCAGCGCTGGCAGCCTATCAGGAGAGATCAAACAGATCTGTAGCTATAGTCACCAGTGCTGGCAGCCTATCTGGGTAGATCAAACAGGTCTGTAGCTATAGCGACCAGCACTGGCAGCCTATCAGGAGAGATTGAACAGGTCTGTAGCTATAGCGACCTGAGGAGCTGATGCAGCCCATACAAGAGGGGATATCTAGGAATAAGTAGGACACTGTTAATGGACACATATTGCAAAGTGACTTGTTTTTTATTTCTTTAACATAAAAAGCAGCGATCCTTGTAGCGAGACAACCTCTTTAAGGTTATCAGTAACTAGGATTCTGACAAAGTATAGCCCGAACATTTGACAAATTCCACGACATTCAGTCTACCTCTCCCAGTTTTCTTTTGGCTAATATCTTTGAACAGGAAGGTTACGTAAGGATTTTATTTCTTGCAAACCGACATATAGCATTGGTTCACTGGGACAGAAGATAGAAACTCTTCATCTGGATCATGGTATTGACATAGTTTTGTCATTATACAGTATATAAGCTCCTCTGACTGACTGGTATCTTGTTACTTCAAGGGATAATGTTGCCTACTGATTTGTGAAGCATAGACTCCAATATTTGGCAGTGTTGCATTTTGCAGAGGTATGACCAATGGGATTATGCTCCTGGAATTCTAATCCTTTGAAATGAAATAGAATGTAAGAGCAAAAATTGCTACAAAATGGACTTGGTGCCGTCTTCTGTACGTTTCTATTTTAACCTCTGTATGACTGTCGCAATACTTTGTGTTACTGTGTATAGTCTTTCTTTTTTTTTGCATGCCATAAATGCTTACATCATAGTATTCATACTTTCTACGTTGCTTTTTCCCCTTCATGCATATGTGTCTAGTCTGTGTGTCCTGGCTAATAGATGAGGGATCCCCTCTATTAAACGTGTTGTCCAATAGAAAAAAATGTATATTCTAATATACCTTATATTCTTATATCTTTCCTATAGTTAGGCACTTTCGAGATGTCCTTTAATTCAATTTTCTGCAGGCTTCCTGTAGTTCTACATTAGCTCGGTAGTTTTGTGTCTCTACTTATAAAATATAGCTCTGTGTCGAGGCCAGGGGATCGGGTGACTTTTTCAGGGAAGTCTTTGAGGCCCTATCTGGCTTCCTTACAAAAGGTAAGGAACAGGAGATGTGTACTGAGACTAAGGTTAGGACACAACGCATGGCAAAGGATCCTGGGACTTTTAGGCCATGTCCCCACAGCACGGTTTTTCAGCCGGTTCTCGGTTTTGAAAACCATCTGCAAACCAGCAGAAAAACATTTACATGGACCTTAATGGAAAATCCGCCGGCGGTCTGAAAAACATTCAATATGTTCATTCTTCCGTCTGGTTTTCGGACGGAATATGAACATGTCTATGTGAAGGGGGAGGGCTTTTCTTCAAAAACCGTGGAGTAAAGCCGTCCCCCGGCGGGCGTCTGCACGGATAAACCGACCGGTATTTGTCCTGTGCCGTGTGAACGGCCCCTTATAGGGCAAAGGGAAACAGCCTTCACACAGGAAACGCTGCTCCCTCAAATGCGGGAAAAGGGGGAGGTTACAAAATAGCACAGGAAAAGCCCCAAATTGACAAAAAAAAATTTCCCCCCAAAGAGTTTAAAGAATTTGTTTGTTTTTAGGTTGTCTGATAACTACACATTAGTTTTAAAAAGGGGTTGTTATTCAAAGTTTCATAGGATACATAAATTTGAAAAATGCTATTTGCTCTGTCAATTCCTGGTCAAGCTTTTCTGTAATTAGCATATGGGGCCCCCTTTGTATTCAGACTTCTTGCAAATTTAGAAAAATCTCTTGCTGCAGGACCGGGGAAGTCTTTGATTTAAAAGAAAAACAGCAGTTATTTATGGTTTTTGTGTGAAAGATCAGAAAAACAAAAAAGCTCTCACTGTCCAGATTTCTGTGCCCCCCCTGCCCTGTGTGAGGGACGTCACCCCCTGCTATCAGATAGAACAAACTGCAGGGGGGAGCAAATAAACGGTCGGCATTTGGGAAAAACCCCAGGAGAGCACAAAAGGTGAAAAAAACCCTTTTGGTAGTCCTTAACAAAAAAAAAAGATAAAACAACGCAATATCAGTGGTGGCCAAAAGTATGGCCCCTGCAATTCTGTCAGAAAATATTTCAAGTTTCTTCCTAAAAAATGATTCCCTTTTCAAAATTTTTCTTTGGTATTTTTTATTTTCCCATTTAATTTGTCTTCAAGGGAAAAACCACAAAAAAAAATTTGTCAAAAACCCAAAAATTGGATATAATTCCCCCAAACATAAAAAAGGGGGTGACAAAGTTTTGGGGAACTGTTTAAAAAATTTCATGTGATGCTTCTCTAATTTGTGAAATTTAACACACCTGTAACTTCCCTGTGGCACCAAAAGGGTTTTGGCAATATAAATCACACTTGCAGCCAGTTGACATGGAAATTAAATTTGCCCTAAACCCTCTGCCCTGTGTCCTTGTGTGACCACATTGGCATCGAGAAAAAAGAAGGGCCCCAAAGGGAACCCTGCCCTGGGGCTTAAAGAACCCAAATTGTGGGGAAAGCCGGGCAACCTCAAGGCTAAAAGTCCATCCCCAAAGACCTAAATTTTTCCCTGTGTTACCGTGGTAGTGTCATAAAGGAAGTGAAAAACCCCATGGCCTTTGGCTACCCCCCATGGCATGTGGCTAACCTCCCATGGCACGTGGCAAACCTCCCTTTTTCACTGTGGCTAACCCCCTAGGGCCCAATGTGGCTAACCTCCCCAGGGCACTGTGGCAAACCTCCCATGGCATTGGTAAACCCCCCCCATGGAAATGTGGCAAACCTCCCTATGGCACGGGTGACAAACCCTCCCCAGCATTTGTGGTTTAACCCCCCCATGGATTGGCTAACCTCCCTAGATGTAAAGCCCATGGCACTGTGGTTTAAACCCCAAATGGCCTGGGGCCTAACCTCTCCATGGCACTGGGTAACCTCCCCAGGCACTGTGGCTCTAACCTCCCCTGGCACGGGTGGCTAACCTCCCCTTTGGAAACTGTGGCTAACCTCCCCATGGCACTGTGGCTAAACCCTCCCTATGGCACTGTGGCTCTAACCCCCCCCAGGGAAACTGGGGGCAAAACCTCCCCATGGAAATTTTGGCAAACCCTCCCTAGATGTAAACCCCATGGCCTGTGGCTAACCCCCCCTAGATGGGGCGGAAAAAAAAAAAATTGACAAGATATTTAAACGAAAATTGTGGGGGATGGTGGATAAAAAACCTCGACTAAACCCAAACAAGTTAAAAGTGCCCTGCATTTCCGAGGGTAAAACAGTTTTCAACCCGTCCCTTTCCGTCGGTGTCTGAATAAAAAGGGGCTGTGTGGTAGGATCCCCCGGGAAGCCCCACTTCTTCCCCCGAGACAAAAAAAACCCGGGGGGGGGATTTTGCCCAAACCCTTCCCTGAGGAAAGCCAAAAACGTTCTGGAAAAATGTTCTTGGTCAGATGGGACAAAAGTAGAGCTTTTTGGGGGAAAAGGGCATCAAAATGGGATTTTAAAGGGAAAAAAAAAAAAAGAGGCATTAAAGGGAAAAAACACGGTCCCTACATTCAAACATGGCGGAGGTTTCCCCCTGATTTTTTGGGGGGTTGCTTTGCTGCTCTGGCACTGGCTGTTGC
This sequence comes from Phyllomedusa bahiana, assembly GCA_025379985.1. NCBI lineage: Eukaryota > Metazoa > Chordata > Amphibia > Anura > Hylidae > Phyllomedusa > Phyllomedusa bahiana. The sequence continues at coordinate 87,048 of JAODAL010005515.1, forward strand.
CGTGGCATGGCATTATAAAGTCTAAAGGGACTACCAACAAATTTTGCAGCTTTAAAGTGGGGCCCCAGTGTGAGAAAAACTGGGCTCCCTCAGAGGTCATGGGTCTTCCAGCAGGACAAAAGACCCAAAAACCCCACTTCAAAAAGCACTTTGAAAATGGTTTGAGAGAAAAAACAAATGGAACTTCTAAAGTGGGGCCCCCCCCATGAGTCCAGACCTGAATCCCTAGAACACCCGTTTGGGGAGATTCACAATGGCCATTTTGGGGAAGGCGCCCTTCAAAATTCCGGGGCTGGAGCGTTTTTCCCAAAAAAAGAATGGTCTTTAAAAATTCCGAGGGATTGTAAGAAACTAAATTTAGGTTACCGGAAACGGTTGTTTTCAGTTATTTTGAATACCCCAAATTTAGGCTGAGGGGGCCCAAAACTTTTTTTGGGGCCGCCCCTTTTTGGATTTTTTTGTTTAAAAGATCAATGATTTGTTTTTGATTCATTCTCTTTTTTGGTTTTTTTTTAAATTTCAAACAAATTAAAAAAAGTTTAAAAATACCCCAAAGGGAAATTTTGATTGCAATCATTTTCGGAAAAAATGAGTATTATTGACGGAATTGCAGGGGGGGCCCAAAACTTTTGGCCACCACTGTATTTTGGAAAAAAATCTTTATTTAGTGAAACCCAACATGTTTTAAAATTTATCTTTGTAGTATGACAAACCCTTTAAAAAAATATCAGGAGCCATACATGTAAGGATGCTGGACCTGCTCTTAAAGAAAACACTTTAACATCAAATAAGACAAAGGGAATCATTGTATAAGTGCCACAGGCCCAGAAAGGCTTGCAAACTTGCACCAAAATAAGGGGAAAATGAAGGTTTAACTGACTCAAGTATTGCTAAAAGTATTGTACTGCTCTTGCTAAAAGATACAGCGCTCTGTCAAGTTAGAATGGCCTCTGGATACAATATTTTCAACAAACAATGGTATTTCCGGGGGCCATTGTATGTTGGTATTGGGTTTAAAAACAACCCAAAGTCCTAACGCTGACTTGTAAAAACTTCTGTATAATTTGGGGGCATGCAGTTTATTGGCGGGCTAGTAGCACCCCTCTACAGTACAGTACTAATGTCCCGTTTTGCTCTTTAAAGTAAGTGAGGTTGCATACAGTGATTGGGGTGTATTTGCACCTTCTTTCAGTACAGTGCGGTTCTACATGTTTCCGTACTGCTCCCACATGTTTAGTGGGAAATGCTTTCAGTGATTGGGGGTTATGCCCCCTCTACAGTACAGTGTGGTCCCTTTATGTCCCTTACTGCTGTTAAAGGGGGTTTTTTAAATTTTGGGGGTATGCAGTTATTGGCAGTTATAGCACCCCTCTTTCAGTACGTGCGGGACTGATGTCCTGTACTGCTTTTACATGTATTTTGTTTAGGGGCATGCAGTTTGGCGGTTCTATTTGCGCCTCTCTACAGTACAGTGTGGTAAAACATGTCCTGTACCCTCTTTAATGATTAGGGAGGTTTCAAAAAAATGATTTGGGGGTCTTTTAGCCTCTCTACAGTACCCGTGCAGTATACAAAGTCCCGTACTGCTTTTTTACATGTATTAGTGGGTGCATGCAGTGATTGGCGGTCTAGTAGAAACCCCCTCTATGCTAAAAAAGCAGTTCTGCATGTCCTGTTTCCCGCTTTCCCACATGTATTAGTGGTGATGCAGGGATTTATGTCCGTGGCACCTCTCTACAAATACAGTGCAAAACTACATGCCTGTACGCCTTAAAAATTTTTTTTAGTGGGTACATGTAAATGATTAGGGTCCAGTTTGTGCCCTTTCTATGGTACGTCCAGTCTTTTCCCAAACCTGTTTCTGTGTTATTGTATGTGAGGGCATACAGTGATTGGCGGGCTATAACGCCCCTCTACAGTACAGTGCGGTTTCCCACATGTCCTGCCCCTTTCTCTTACATGTATTTTGAGGGGATGCAGTGATTGGGTTTTTGACCTCTCTAAGTACAGTGCGGTAATTTAAAAGTCCTGTACTTCTTTTTACAAAGTATTAGTGAGGTAAAATGTTTGTGATTGGTGGTCTATAAACACCTCTTACAGTACAGTGCGGAAATACATGTCCTGTACGGGTTTACATGTATTAGTTAAAGGGGCATGCCCGTGTTTTGGGGGTTAGTAGGCCTCTCTCAGTACAGTTTCAGTACTACTGTCCTGTTACTGTTTTGCAAATAAATTTGTGAAAGGGCATTTAGGGGTTTTTGGGGGTCTAGTAGCTCCTCCCCTACGGACAGTGCGGTACTACATGTCCTGAACTGTCTTACATGTATTAGTGAGGTGTATGCCCGTGGGTTGGTGGTCTATAGGCCCCCCTACAGTACAGGGCGGTATTACAGTCCCGTATGCTTTTTTACATGTGCCAGGATGAGTGACTCCTTTGGGCATAAGGTGAGGGCGCCATTTTATTTTTTGCTGTTGCATTGTGTATAAATTTAATTACCCAAAGAAGTTTATGTACTCATGGAAAGTGATTTCCAGCTTCCAGCAGCTCTTTATGATGTTCTATGGAAGGACTTTCCTTATCTGTATTAGTTATCTGCCTAACTTCCTTTAATCTTTAATTTTTCATATGTTTGGGGACTTTTGGGGCTTAAAACCTTACCAAATTTAATGACTTGGAAATGTAAAGGGTCTTCCGCCCTTTAATTTTGTTGTTGGGCCGGGCGGAAGCTTAAAAAAGAGTTAGTTTTTGGTTTTTTTTAAAAAGGTTTTAGTAAAAAATTGCCCCGGAAATTTGGAAATAAATAATGGAAAAAGTTTGGGGAAAATTTAAATTAATGAGAAAGTTCTGAAAAAAAATTCAATTATTTTTAGAGGAAATGCAGGAAGGGGGCTTTGGGATGGCCAAAAAATTTTATCCCATTTTTAAAGGGGTTTTTACCCTGAAAAAATTTTTTTTAGAAATTTGAGGGGAAAAACGTGAGCTAAAAAAAAAAAGGTTCGAGGGAAAAAAAGTTTTAAGGGGTTTTGCAGGAAAAGAGTGCAATGAATTCTCTTTCTCATGTTACTCCATGAAATAACATGATAAACATAGTTGAGGGAGAGACGATCACTCATGGCTCAATGGCTTAACCATTACAGTGCACAATGGTGTCGTGTTCCATAAAAAAAAGCTAAGGAACAGATAAAACAGGTGAGAACCAAGTCATGGAATGAGGATTGAGTCATGAAGGATCTTCCTTGGATGAGAACTGGATCATGGAGCATTTTCTGTGGACAAGTATCCGGACATTGAGCACTTTATTTGGAAAGGAAATGGGTCTTGGAGGTCTTTTCTTGGACAAGAATGAAAATCTCTACAGCGCTATGGAATTTAACAGCGCTCTAGTAATTATGAAATAAATAAATAGGGTCATGGAGGGATTTTCTTTTATAAGAATTTATTCATAAAGTACTTTTCTCGGATAAAAACTTGATCATGGAGCACTTTGAATTTGAATTGGGTCATGAAGCACTTTCCTTGAAAGAGAATTAAGCCATTGAGCACTTTACTTGGAAGGGAATCAGGAAATGGGATATTTTCCTTGGAGAATAATTGGGTCATGGAGCACTTTTGAAAAAGAATTGGGTCATGAAGGACTTTTCTTGCATGAGTACTGAGTTATAGGACTTTCCTTGAAAGAGAATTAAGCCATTGAGCACTTTACATGGAAGGGAATCAGGAAATGGGATATTTTCCTTGGATAACAATTGGGTCATGGAGCACTTTCCATCGAAGACAATCAGGACATGAAGCACTTTGAATAAGAATTGGGTCATGAAGGACTTTTCTTGCATGAGTATTGAGTTTTAGAGGACTTTCCTTGAAAGAGAATTAAGCTATTGAGCACCTTACTTGGAAGCCAACAAGGAAATGGAATACTTTCCTTGAATGACAATTGGGTCGTGGAGCACTTTGCATGGAAGACAATTAGGACATGAAGCACTTTTTAATAAGAATTGGTTCATGAAGGACTTTTCTTGGACAAGAGTGAAAATCTCTACAGCGCTTTGGAATGTAACAGCGCTATAGTAATTATGAAATAAATAGATAGGATCATGGAGGGATTTTCTTGAATAAGAATTGATTCATAAAGTTCTTTTCTCGGATAAAAACTAGATCTGGAGCTTTTTCCATGGGGAAAGGGGACAGAAGACTGGAAAATAAAATTGGGGTCATGAAGGATTTTTTCTTCTGATTTCTGAGTTATAGAGGACTTTCCTTGAAAGAGAATTAAGCCATTTAGCACTTTACTTGGAAGCCAACCAGGAAATGGGATACTTTCCTTGGATAAGAGATGGGTCATAGAGGACCTTCCTTCGATGAGAATTGGATGAGGCAACACTTTCCTTGGAAAGGAATCGTGACAAACCATACTTTCCTTGAAAACAATTTGGGATAAACAGAAACTATCCTTGTGGAAAAATAGGGTAATGGATTTCTTTCATTAGATGAGACTTGGGTTGAAGATGACGTTCTTCGGAGGTGATCGCACACATTTTAAACCATCCAAAGCACATGTTATCAAACATAACTCCAATTCTAAAAGCATTGTTGCCCGAGGGTTTTTACAAGATTTTCTTAATTTTTACATTCATTTGTGTTTCCTATTATAAAATTAGGCTATTTTGAAAATAATGGTGACTTAGGAAGTGAAGGCCCTTCTATGTGGCTCATCGCTCGAGAGGGTCCACCACAATTCATTGGAGTCACAGATAAATTTTAGTGGGGTCGATATTAATTTTGCCCCTTCCGTTGATGTGAAAATTATCGTCATTGGTTGTCAAAATGCACAATTTTGACCCCCCTTTAAAAGGGCCTAGTCTCTATTTTGTACCATTTGAGCTTAATTTCCCTGAGGCTATATTGCACTTCATAAATTTCTTTTTTCTTTTGAGCTTTTATCATTGGGCCCAAAGACTAGAATCCATGATTGCAACTTTTATTGCCCAACTTCAGACCATTAGTTTGCTGATTCGAAGAATTTTAAATTTATAATTTTGGCATCAAAAAAGTTGAAAACAACAGCAAAAAACCCGAAAAATAGTTTCCCCGAAATTGTATTTTACCACTCATCCAGCATCTAAATATTGGTTAACTAAGATTGTGTTATTTCTTGGAAAAATCATCTGACGTATTGTTAAGCAGTGACCTCCAATATGTATCTCCAGAAGTTCATCCCATGATTAAAACAGCAGCTCATTCCTCGGGCATTTAACGATAAAAAATCGTGTATCATGGGTTTTTTTAGGCCCTTCCAAATAAAGAACTCCCTAAGATGGGAAATAAAGACTATCCAGTGCAGGGTTCATGCCATTGATTTTTTCATAGCGGGTTTCTGCATTTGATTTTTGGATAGTATTTCATTGAAATTAGTTTTGTGTACAGGGTCTCAGATGAGGGAAAATTGATGCACTTATTTTGGGACAATAGGGGGAAACATATGGAAAAATGAATGCCGGTTGTTCCCCAGGCAGCCAATGAAATCCTATAGCAACTAAGTTGAAGAATCCAGGCTCATTCGAAAACACTTTGATTTGGCAATTCAAGTGGTTTTACCCTTTGGCTAAATCTCCCCCCCAAAAAATGGGCATAAAAGAAAATTTGATGTTCTGCACATATGGTATACTTTTGATCAATGGCTTTTCGAATCCAGAAGTCGAATTATGGAAATGTCCAAGTTCCATGGGGTTTCTGTCCTACTTTCGGGTGCCAGAACAAGACTGCAATCTTCGAAACGGTTGCCTCAACTCAACAAGCCTCTTTCAAAACAACCATAGAGCATAAGAGAGGGGCAAAATTAGAGGACAAGAGCCTACTGGTGCGGAGTGATGACATCAACCATGGGGTTGACATCAACATATGCTCTATGAATGACCATGACTTGAAGGCAATATTTAGACAGTAGAAAGTCCACCAACCTTGTTCACATAGGGCACTTGAGATGCAGTTTTGCATGTATATTAGCCCCTTAAGCACAAGGTTTAAAAAGGCCTCAATGACGCAGCTAAGCTTTCTTGCGAAGTGCACGTTGGGTTGTCTCCTGGCACCATTTGGTCTTTATCCCCTTTTCTCTATTTATTTGATGATTGTGCATAGTACTGTATGTCAGTATCTAACTATATATGCATTTTCTATATGAATTGATGTTGGGGTTGTATTACTTGTTCTTATTGAATGTGTGGTACTATGTTTACTCTGTTTCATATTGGGATACTTACCTTGTGGTCGTGCCTTCAGTACTCCACTTTTTTATTGTGTTTTTATTTTGTCTCTATATGTGTATATTGCAATTACATTCATCTTGTGTTTATTATACAGTTATGGGTAGTGTTGCTTTGTTTGGCATGTTGATATTAATTATTATGTAATTCTTTTATTTTCATGGCCTGAATAGAAAAAAAAAAGTGTTTTTCTACATCTGTTTTTTAATTATTTTTTATACCAATAACGTTTCACACTAAATAAGCTGTTAAGTTAATTGTACAAGATATTCGGGTTGTGTGGATACCTAATATGTGCAGGTTTTTATGTGTAACGTATACACAATATTTTGTTCAATTTTTTATTATTAAATATGTATTTAAATTTTTTTCCTCCATGCCTCTTTATGTTTAAAAACAAAAATAAATTCCCATTAAGGAATAACTATTTTTACATTTTTTTATACTTAGTACTGTATTATCGTACTCATGTATACTCCTGTATGCTAATACATTACACTCTGTGTTAGTATGACACAGGCTGCTGTCAGGGCAACACAAGTGTGTCCTGACTGCAGGTTTCCTACACAAACAGCCATGGGGCTTCTCTAGGTCTCCAGGGCAGACTATATAAACATTCCCCAGGCTCCATTGGGCACTGGGAATCCCAGTGACCAGATGGGTAAGGGAAATCTCCTTTAACTATTCTGCGGTTTAGTTGCACAACAATCTTGGGGTTAAATGGCAGAGATCGGAGGCTTCCTTCAATCCCAGCCATGCACAGAGACTGCTCTTGGAATGGAGCTGTTAACGACAGCTCTATTCCTAGTAGAGCTGTGGCGCTGCAAGCAGCAAACCCCATGACAGCAACGACTTTTGGCATCGCTGCCGATAGCGAACACGAGCCGCCCGTCATCAAAAGACAGTAAACGGTCGTTAAGGGGTTAAAGCCAACAAGCTGGGACTGAATCCAAAAAAGAGACTAAGCTTTTGGCCACAAAAACATTTGAGAACTGCAATATTATCATTTTCAGGAGCACAATTGGAATGGGCAGGGCAATACTGGCAATACTGCTCTCAAAGGACCAAATCAAATTGTACCACCACCACCACCTCCCTTCCACAAGTGCATTCACCTGCTTAGTGGGAGTCATAGATAAAATCAGGGGGCACAGTGGGTGTCATAATTAATTTAGGGTTGCATAATAGGGTAAGAGATAGGAACGGATAATGGGTAGCGGACGCAGATGCTTTGGCTGTATAGGGCCCTGTAATTTCCAGTGGCAGTCCTGCCGGTGGGGCATGGTCAGTGCTTTGGTCGCTTTGCTTTGGTTATGGTGTTTACAGTAGATCTAGGGCTAGGTCAGCAGATTGAATCCTTGCCCTGGGTTATTCAAGGAAAGCCTGGTTACAGATGTTATCATCACATACTTTACCAGACTAAAGTGATTAAGGCAAAAAAGTATTTCTATTTACAAAAAACCCACCCTTGTTAGCACCTAATTCCTTAGGTCCACTGAGTTTTAATTCCATTACCAGTGTGCTTTTGATCAAATTACCAACTGTGTGTAATTTTTCTATAAACCATTTACCGTCCTTCATTAGTCCATCACATCGGAATCCCTATCAAGAGATATGGAGTAAGAGAATTAAATTAAATAACGGCCAAAACAGCCATTACATTTCAGCCTCTGAAAGTCATTAGCTTCACAAAATGTCATTACTTTAGGATGTTGAAATTGGAAACTGGAAGTACCAGGACAACACTAAGCTCGGAATCCAGCTCATGACACAATAGCCCAGTGACTTCTAAATTACACAGACCGAGCGTCACCTGCTGGATGGATAAAGTCAGCTGTAGTGTAATTAGAAAGCAGCTTAGATTATTTCAGAGTAGACCTAAAACATATACACAGCACTAGAACCAAGCTCATAGCAGGAATACAACACCAGAACCAAACATAAAACACATATACAGCACCCGAACCAAGCTCATAGCAGGAATACAACACCAAACATAAAACACATATACAGCACCGAACCAAGCTCCTAGTGTGAATACAACACCATAACCAATCAGAAACATATAGACAGCAATAGAACCAAGCATAAAACATTTATACAGCACCAGAACCAAGCTCCTAGCATAAATACAACATCAGAACCAAACATAAAACATATAGCACTAGAACGAAACATAAAAAATATATACAGTACCAGAACCAAGCTCATAGTGTGAATACAACACCATAACCAAACATAAAACATATACACAGCACTAGAACCAAGCTCAGAGCAGCACCCGAACCAAGCTCCTAGTGTGAAAACAACACCATAACCAATCAGAAACATATAGACAGCAATAGAACCAAACATAAAACATTTATACAACACCAGAACCAAGCTCATAGCAGGAATACAGCACCATAACCAAACATAAAACACATATACAGCACCTGAACCAAGCTCCTAGTGTGAATACAACACCATAACCAATCAGAAACATATAGACAGCAATAGAAACAAACATAAAACATTTATACAGCAACATAACCAAGCTCCTAGCACAAATACAACACCAGAACCAAACATTAAACATATAGAACTAGAAAAAAACATCAAACATATCCAATGCACTAGAACCTAGCTAATAGGATGAATACATCATTAGAACCAAACATAAAAAACATATTCAGCACCTGATCCAAGCTCCTAGTGTGAATACAACACCATAACCAATCAGAAACATATAGACAGCAATAGAACCAAACATAAAACATTTATACAGCAACATAACCAAGCTCCTAGCACAAATACAACACCAGAACCAAACATTAAACATATAGCACTAGAACCAAACATAAAACATATACACAGCACTAGAACCAAGCACATAGCATAAATACAATACCAGAACCAAACATAAAACATATATACAGCTCCAGAACCAACTCATAGCATGAATACAATACCAGAGCTAAACATAAAACATACACAGCACTAGAACCAAGCTCATAGCATGAATGCAACACCGGAACCAAACAGAAACATATATACAGCACCAGAACCAAGCTCATAGCATGAATACAATACCAGAGCTAAACATAAAACATACACAGCACTAGAACCAAGCTCATAGCATGAATGCAACACCAGAACCAAACAGAAACAAATATACAGCACCAGAACCAAGCTCATAGCAAAAAAGACACCAGAAGCAAACATAAAACATATACACAGCACTAGAATCAAACATATATACAGCACCAGAACAAAGCTGATAGTATGAATACACCAGAACCATACATAAAACATGCATACAGCACCAAAACCAAGCTCATAGCATGAATACAATACCAGAGCTAAACATAAAACATAATACAATACAATACCAACATACACACTGAGCGTCCCTGGACGTAATACACTGTTACTCTGAATGTAATTCTACTACACACAGTGCCCCCTGAACATAGTGCAGCACACTGTGCCCCCTGAATACCAACATACACTGCGTCCCTGAATGTAAAACACTATGACCCTGAATGTAATGCTGCTACACACAGTGCCCCCTGAACATAGTGCAGTACACAGTGCCCCCTGAACATAGTGCAGTACACAGTGCCCCCTGAACATAGTGCAGCACACTGTGCCCCCTGAACATAGTGCAGCACCCTGTGCCCCCTGAACATAGTGCAGCACACTGTGCCCCATGAACATATTGCAGCACACTGTGCCCCTTGAACACAGTGCAGCACGCTGTGCCCCCTGAACAAAAAGCAGCACGCTGTGCCCCCTGAACAAAGTGCAGCACACTGCGCCCCCTGAACATAGTGCAGCACACTGCGCCCCCTGAACATAGTGCAGCACACTGCGCGCCCTGAACATAGTGCAGCACACTGTGCCCCCTGAACATAGTGCAGCACACTGTGCCCCTTGAACATATTGCAGCACACTGTGCCCCGTGAACACAGGTGCAGCCGCTGTGCCCCCTGAACAAATAGCAGCACGCTGTGCCCCCTGAACAAAGTGCAGCACACTGCGCCCCCCTGAACATAGTGCAGCACACTGCGCCCCCCTGACATAGTGCAGCACACTGCGCGCCCTGAACATAGTGCAGCACACTGCGCCCCCTGAACATAGTGCAGCACACTGCGCGCCCTGAACATAGTGCAGCACACTGCGCCCCCTGAACATAGTGAAGCACACTGTGCCCCCTGAACATAGTGAAGCACACTGTGCCCCCTGAACATAGTGAAGCACACTGTACCCCCTGAACATAGTGCAGCACTCTGTGCCCCCTGAAAATAACGGTGACACGGATCTGAACATACAATTGTAATAGCAGTTTTGGATCAGCTTTTGGTTGTCCCTACACCTGTTGTAGTAGCCTTATGAGATATATACACTAGTGTCCCACGCATTTTAGTGTCTCTTTAGCCTCATTTGGTTGTAAGTTATAAAAGAGTTAACAACTCCTGGCTACAATGTAAACTGTTTTGCTGGGATCTTCTTCACCCATTTTGATGGATTAAGTTTGGAATGTAATATTTGTAGAGAAAACGCTTGTTCTTGTAGATTTCACAGATCGTTATTCCAGAAGTGCTGTACAAACCCCTTAGGTATCCGTGACCCTGAACTTCTGTTCACTCCACTATTTGCAGTTAGGAGACCTGTAAGATGTTATAGAGAGGCTGAGGTAAATCACTGTTCTGCTTGTATGAGTTACAGAAATAATTATTTATCTGCAAAGTCAACTAAAGACCAAACATGGAACCAATTATTCTTATTAAAGAGATACTCCATAAAAATTCCAAAAATGTAACTATACGTAAAATTCTGAGTAATTTTCCCCAAATTTTGCTTTCTTATCTATGTTTGACTATAGAGGGAGAAAAAACTGTATTTGGGTTAAATTCAATTGTATAGTTCATTGTGGAAGCTCAGATTTCTGCAGAATAGTTAGCGCCTTCCCAAACAGTGCCACGCTATTATGGGCTACTGATGGCATGGGTTTACCAGCCGGGTCCCATGCCATCCAATGTAACATAGCTCTGATACCAACCATTTAATTCCTTAGATGCCGCAGTCACTGCAAACTTCATGAACTAATTGGTTGGGCACAGGGAGGTGCTTCCCTCTTATACGCCATTGGCACCACTACAACATGATCATCGGGTGCCACTCCAGCCAGGGACCTAACAATAGCCCCCAGGTCTACCATGGACATATTAGTCCCTGCCAATGGCTGATGGGGTATAATAAACAAGCATAATACACTGTAATACAGAAAGTATTACAGTGTATTACAGAAACCATCAGAAAATTTCATGTTCAAAAAGGGTGTGCTCTGAAATTTTTGGCAGTCCCGTTGAGTTTGCATAGAACAGCAATGTACACATGCAACCATCTCTCCATTAAAGGTTGGGCATTTGCAAAACCCATTCTCAGGCTTGGTAGTGGTCTAATCGGTCAGACCCGTATCCTCTGTCTTATGGATTCATGGACAGCTGTTTCATCTTAGAAGGTCTGGTCTGTGGACTGTATATAGACAGTTTGGTCTGGGGCCTAATTTTTTTCGGAGTTCTGGTCTTGGTTCCTTGATTATTTTGGGGCTCTTTATTTATTAGGCTTGCTCTGTGAGCCATATTTTTGAGATCTGCATTGTAAGATGAGACTGGGGCATGGGCATAACTATAGCCATAACGACTACAATGAGAGACCCCAGGGATTGAGGGGTCCTATCAGGTACAAGAACATTGTTCCTTTTTGTACGGAACAAGTAGTGGCTTACTGCTCTACTATGTGGGTTCCCTGATTAATGGTGGTATAAATGATTATATCTTTAATTTTTAAATCCAAAAATTATTTGACCTTATATAAAACATACCTTATAATAAACGTTAAAATAAACATCACTACCACATATTAAAAGTGACTAATATATATAACCAAGCTGATCGGGACTAATCGTATTATGCCAAATATCCTATTAACAGTAAAATAATTAAAAAATAATAGGGTACTCTATAGAAATCCTACTCTATTCATATTAAAATGTATTCCTAAAGGGTTCTTAGCGGAGTAACCGCCCCAATAAGGGCGACCCCGCAATCTAATATACCCTGACAGAGTCCCTAAAGATCATTCAAGGGATAGAGAATCTCATATAAGCAACGGGTACAAAGACTGGCACCCAAACCTAATTCACCACTAAAAACAACAAAAATGAAGCTCAGTCTATATAAATAGATGCATATACAAAATGATCAATATATATACATGCAATAGAGTAGAAACCAAATGGTCACTATCAATGTACGGTCCCATATAGAGCAGGCACAAACCCAACACAGTTAGTACAAGATAAACAATCAAAATAAGACCAATCACAGATATATGTGTAACACCCTAGACGCGTTTCATACCAGGTCGCAGATTCATCAGTGGGTTCACCTAATATTAGCAGTGGTTAAGGATCGTGCATCCCATTTAGGACAAGAGCTGTGGGAGCAGGTTTGCTCTACCACATGAATACGAATTGCTACCTATACTACTGATTCAGTTAATTGTCATTAGTGGAACATCTCCCATTTTGCTATGGGCCTCTCTAACTTTGTTATAGGGCCCTATGAATTTTAGTTACACCCCTGGACTGTTTTAATATTGCGGGGGTTAAATGTCCTGTGTTCTCTATTAGGTTACTTAGTCTTGGAGAATCTGTACTTAATTTTAGTTATTTGTTTTTGGGGTGCAGTTTGGGGTCTAATTTTTAGGGGTTTTATTGTAGGGTTTGGGAGTCTTTATTTAGGGGTGTGGGCTAAAATCTATTTTTATTAGACGGATTGTCTGTATTTTAGTGGGCAAATGGTTTGGGGTCCGTAATTGATTCGGGGATCATTATTTAGGGAGCTGGGCTGGTTAAACCCCCATCACTATAAAGGATTCAAGGGCATCTTGGGTCTGGTGGTCAGACCCTATACCATTCAATGGATTCAAGGACATCTTGGGGGTCTGGTCTGGTCAGACCCTTATCACCTATCTAATGGATTCAAGGACATCTTGGGGGGTTTGGTCTGGAGTCTATATTTTTAGACCGTTTGGTCTGGGGTCTCATTTTTAGCAGTTATAGCCTTGGAGTCCTTCATTATTTTGCGCTTCTCAATTTATTGAGACTGGTCTGTGATCTGTATTTTGTTTTTAGGCAAGCTGTCTTAGATCTGCATTTTAATGGGGGACAGGTTTATTGTCTGAATTTTTAAGGGTTGTAGTCTGGAGTCTGGATTAATTTTTGGAGGGATCAATGGCCTCTTCTCTATTAGTTTACTAAGTCTTGGAGAATCTGTATTTAGTTATAGTTTTTAGTTTGTTTTCGGGCCATGGTCTGGGGTGTGTATGTGTTTAGGGGGTCTGGTGTGTAGTCTGTATTTATTTTAGAGGGCCATATTCACTATGGGTGACATGCATGAAATTTGGCATGCGAACGTCAAATTTCATGCGCATAATACTGGCACAGAATGCACTTGATTTATGAACCCGCTCTGCAGCATAAATCAGGTGCATTCCAGTGCTTGGGTGACAGTTCGGATCAGGTAAACCACTTTGAAACTGGTATTCTTGTTTTAACTTTAATGCACCCAGAAATGCCTTAGCGGAGCTATAAATATGTAGCTTTGCTACTGTTCTAGTGCACCCCGCCTCCCGCACACCTCCTGAGATCAGACGCATTGCAAAGTGCCGCGGGCGCTATGTAATGCACCCCAGAGTGGCGTGTGGGAGATTTGAAAATGTATGAATGGGGCTGCGTCTGATATCGGGCTATAAAGACGTCAGATATCTGGCACAGCCCCGTTCATATATGTCGCCCTATATGTCATTTAAATGCCAAGTGTTGGAAGCATCTTATAATTGTCGAGATGAATCTCCAATTTCGTCACCATCCAGTTTTAAAAATTCCGATTCCTTTATTATAGATCCATTAAAACACAAACACAGTGCACGGGAGAAGCTTGTTAATATAATGCCTACGCGTTTCGTGCTGAATATAGCCCTTGTTCACAGCGTCTCCTGGATAAAAGTGCAGAGCATAAAGCCCAAACACTTTGCCCGACCCATGCAGTTTGTTCTTCCTTTTGCAATCTATCTAAAGTCTAGACTATAGACCATCATTTATATAAGAATTCTAGATTATTAGACCTAAGAATATAAAAATGACTCGTACTTTTATCCAGAAATTACATTTTCATTGTAGCGTAGAAAGCAATGAAGGCGTTAAACTTCTCATCTCCCTTTTCACTTCCCTGGTGGAAGCTGAAAATCTTGAGTCGTAGAAGACCCCTTGGCAAAAGAAGGAAATGTAATATTACAGGATTTTACTGTGTACTGAGCACAGTGGAGACGCCCCGGGTACCCCAGCCACCAGTTGTGAGCTCATCCCCGGGCCTCATTTGATTGATCACACAGGTCCCAAATGCTTTCTCAAGGGATCAGCAGGATGTGGAGCCTATTACTGGACATCCCGGGCAGCCGCAGGGAGAGGATACTTGTGAAGCAGCACAGGCCTCTGCTATCGGTGACATAGGTATTAATCAAAAAAAAAATGAAAACTAAACAAAAGTGATAGATAATCGGAAGATTCATTTAAAGTCTGCCGTAGGAGTCTACACTACTGCACTGGAGTAAAAATATGTATGGTCATCCACAGCAATAGGAATTCATACTGTGCTGCATCTGTGGCTCAAAAGCCCACAGGCAAACCTATTCAGAAGTTGTACCCAACTATAGCCATGGCAGCCATAGCAACTGCTAAGGGACCCAAAGGTTGAGGGGACTCAATGAGGTGCAAGAACATTGTTCCTTTGTGGAGGGAACAAGTAGTGTGTAGCGTTCTGCTCTCTAGCTCTATGTGGGTTCTCGAATTTATGGCGGTATTATCATTGAGTTTATTGTCATTGAGTGATGGTGCCCCCATCTCATTTTGGCATGGGGCCTGGAGATTGTGAAGGCCCAACAGGGTACAAGAACATTGTTCCTCTTTGCAAGACAGAAGAAGTTGATGGTTTTCTGCTCTCCAGCTCTACTTTGTGGGATCCCTAATATATGGCGGCATTATGTACGCTATTTATGCCACTCTTTTAATTTATTGTCTTTCGATATAGGACCCCATTTTGGTATGGGGACTGGAGGTTGTAGGGGCCCAATTGGGTACAAGGAACATTGTTCCTCTTTGTAAGGCACAAGAAGTTGATGGTTTTCTTCTCGACAGGAATATTATGTGAGTTCACTATTATATGGCGGTATTATTTATACCTTTAGTTATTCCTACCCGTGCTACTGTTTCAGTTTACTGTTATTTAGTGGTGCTACCCCATCTCGTTTTACTATAGAGCCCTATTAACCCCTTAAGCCGAACGCCTGAAAAGTAGTTAATGACCAAACATTTTTTTAGTTTGGCCTCCTTGCGTTTTAAACAGTTGTAACTTTTTTATTTTTTCAATGACGCAGTTTTATGAGGCCTCGTTTTTATTCGAGACAAGTTGTACTTTATAAGGGAATAGGGTTTTAAGTACAAATTATAAATAATTGCAGTATTTTTTTATTTTTTTTTACAAAAATTTTTTTTATTTTTTTTTTTTTTTTTTTTTTTTACACCATTCACATTTCCCACTTAATAACTTGTTAGTTTAATTCTACAGGTTATTACGGTCGGTGGATACCTAATATGTGTAGGTTTTTTTGTGCGTGTAATTTATGTACAATTATTTTTTATTAAATATTTATTTTTATTTTAGTATTTATTTTTTTTATTCTTTTTTTACACTTTTTTGTTTTTTGTACTCTTTTTTTGACTCCCATGAAGGGAGAACTGTTTAACATTTTTTTAATTTTTTTTTTTTTTTTCACTTAGTAATGTATTAGCATTTTCATATATGCTAATACATGCTAATCTGTGTCACTGACACAGGCAGTGATTAGGACAGCACACAGTGCATCCTAATCACTGGCTTCTTACACAGACAACTCTGGGGCCACGCTAGGTCCCCAGAGCTGACTGTGCAGCCGGTCCCTGAGCTCTGTGGGTGACCGGGCGTCCGATCACCCGACAGAGCAGGGGAAACCCTTTGATTGCGCTGCGGTAACGCACCGCCGCAATCAAAGGGTTAAAGCATCGGGTTGCGGAGGTTTCCTCCGCTCCCCGATGCCTGCAGGACATGCTCTGGGATCGGGGCTGTGTAGCACAGCCCCGATCCCAGCACAGCTGCGGCGCCGGGCGCCGCAAACCCCGATGTCTGCAGCGACGTCAAAAGACGTCGCTGCAGACGAACGACCCGCACCGGCCGCCGTAAAAAGACGGTGCGCGGTCGTTAAGGAGTTAAGGAGTTTTCTCCCTACAATGATTAGCTTTCAACACGTAGGGAAAGGTAAATGAATAGGAGATGTCACAGCTCCCCCTCTACCCTCACTGCACACTGACTTTTTCCCATGTCACGGAGCATGCCCACAACACTCTCCTATAGAAGTCAATGGGTCTGCTCCTGTTCACAGGCTCCTATGCCCACAACACTCTCCTATAGAAGTCAATGGGTCTGCTCCTGTTCACAGACTCCTATGTCCACAACACTCTCCTATAGAAGTCAATGGTCTGATCCTTTACAGGCCCCTATGCCCACAACACCTCCTGTAGAAGTCAAGGGGCCCTCTCCTTCCACAGGCTCCTATGCCCACAACACTCCCCTATAGAAGTCAATGGGTCTGCTCCTGTTCCGGGCTGCATGCCCAAAACACTCCCTATAAAAGTAAATGGGCTCCCGTTCACAGGCTGCTATGCCCAAACACTCTCCTATAAAGTCAAGGGGTCTGCTCCGGGTCACAGGCTCCTATCCCCAACCCCTCCTATAAAGTCAAGGGATCGCCCTTCCACACTGCTATGCGCACAACACTCTCCTATAGAAGTCAATGGGTCTGCTCCTGTGCACAGACTCCTATGTCCACAACACTCCTATAGAAGTCAATGGGTCTGATCCTGTTCACAGGCTCCTATAGCCATAAAGCTGCTGTAAAGCATCTCTCTAAGGGCTTGTCCCCATGGTAGGGTTTTCAGTCCGATTTACAACGTTTTTGATTTTAAAAGCCTTTTGTAAACCGACGCAAACCCTCTTGATGGTTTTTGAAGTCTCTTGTACTTGAGCTGGCATTTTCTGACCTGTTTTTTTGCTTGGATTTCTGACCTCTGCGTCCATCTTCTTGACCTCCGTTTCTCGCCTGCCACCTTTGTACCTTGTTTGCCACCTCTGGTTTTGACCTTTTTTCTGCTGACTATTCTTTATTGTGTTCGTCTGTCTTGTTTTGTGTTTCACCTTACAAGTGTAGGGAGCGCCGTTCAGTTGTCTCCAAACACTTACGGTTGAGCCGGCAAGTGGGCAGGATCAGCTTTGGGGGGCCTGAAGCCAGTCACTGTCTTTCTTTTTCCTTTCGTCAATCCTGGTTTTCCCGAGCCCCCCCACAAATTATGATATCTGGTTTTAATTAGTAAAAAAAAAAAATTATCAATAGATGATTCATCCCACTTTTGATTAGACCTCTAAATTTATCAGCCCCCGACCAGTCCCCTAAATGATTAGACCCCAGTCCTGTTTGAAGAAGAAAAGCAGAACATTGAAAACTGAAGTAAACTTTTTAGGTCCAGTGAGCGAGGCAGAGCGCGGCCGTCACCGTGTATACACAGCACACACCTTCACATCACAGCTATAAATAAGTAAAAAACAAAAGGGACCCCGGGGACCCCGCAAAGAAGATTCATTTGCCCCCTCCCTTCCATAGCTTAATCAAACTTAAGGCTGTCAGAAATTTGTGCTTGTCTGGACTAATAACTCAAAAGATGGCATTCTCTCTAACAAGCCCGAGCTTCCGTGACAAAATAGTGGAAATAGGGAAATATTGTCTTTCTCGTGAATCCGCAACAGAAAATATAATATCCATTCACCAAGAGAAAGTTTCCTCCAAAAGACTGTCACAAAATCTACAAAAATGAAGTCCAGTGACTCACAGGTCTCCCCCATCTTCTCCATCCAACCAGACCACCATGATGGTTCTTCCAGCCACAACTCATTTCCGCAGAGTTTGCTGCCCCAATGTCTTGGTCTCCACCATCTTCTCCATCCAACCCAGACCACCATGATGGTTCTTCCAGCCACAACTCATTTCTGCAGAGTTTGCTGCCCCAATGTCTTAGTCTCCCAAATATCTTCTCCATCCAACCAGACCCACCATGATTGGTCTTCTCCCGCCACAACTCATTTCTGCAGAGTTTGCTGCCCCAATGTCTTGGTCTCCACCATCTTCTCCATCCAACCCAGACCACCATGATGGTTCTTCCAGCCACAACTCAATCCTGCAGAGTTTGCTGCCCCAATATCCTAGTCTCATCACTTTTCCAACATCTTTCCCATCTTATGAACACAAACTCCCCATCTCTTATACCCCTAACAGTTACATCCTGCTACTACCCAGAGACACCTTATCCATGGGGTGCACTAGGCAGGTGCTCGAGGGCCCCACAAGCCTACGGGTCCCAGGAGGTCATAGGTATACTCAGGGAAACCAGGGACATGTTCTTGATCTCTGGGTTGGAGCTGCTTATTTAACATTTCGTATGTTCTCAACATGCGCAAACAGATAAAAAACCATGGTGAAGCAGGTAGCCATCGGCTCCCCAACACACCAATTAGCCTTGTAGGCTGCAGCCTATAAGACGTCATAGAAGCATCCCAACACATGCAGAGGTGTAACTTAAAACTCTTGGGCCCTAGTGCACAAAGTAAAATGGTTACAATACTGGTGTCTTCTTCTGTGGCAGGAGGGCTTTTGGGCCCCCTCGGCTGCAAGGCCCGGTAGTGACTGCTTCCTCTACACCCCCTATAGCTACGCCCCTGAACACATGCCATATCCAGAGGAGATGTTTGGTTAGTGGTGTTGGCCTGATGTGATGGACATGGTTAGAGGAGTGACCTGGATTTGATATCATGTGCTTGGGTAAGGCCCAGTACATTGCTTTGACCCAAGGCCCATAATTATGTTCACAGCTCTGCTGCTCCCCCTATTATTATGTCTGCTGTACTGTCCATTTTCCCCAAATATTAGACTACTAGTCAGGGCTGGGACAAGGTATTCTGGTGCCCTAGGCAAATAAGACATATCGCCCACCCCTCCCCCCAATGGAAAATTCAGCCCACTTCATGCCTCCTTGCGCCCCCTTTTCTGCCTGGGCTGAAGTGGCGCCCTAGGTGGTTGCCTACCTTCGCCTAACCATCTACCCAACCTTGCTACTAGTACCATACAGATAGTCCCCTTGCACATACTACTGTAGTATCACACAGGGGCACTGTCATAGCAGTAGTGTCAGTTCTCTTATCAGAAACACTAAGGCCGTATTCACACGGCTTATTCCCGACGGATTTGTGAGCCGTATTGAGCTCACAAATCCGCCGTGAATAAGGGGCGGGACGGGGGCGGGGGCCGCGCGCGGCGGGGGGCGCCGCTCCGGCCCCATAGACAATGCATTGTTTACGGCGCGTCCGCACCGTAAATAATGTGCATGTCAGTTTCTCCCGCCCGGCGGATTCGCCGAGCGGGCAGGAGCGACGGAATCCACTGTTCTCTATGAGAGCAGTGGATTACCGTAATGACAGGGACGGATTGGCGCCGTACTGAAGCGCAAATCCGGCGCGGAGTACGGCGCCAATCCGTGCCCAAATAAG
Source organism: Phyllomedusa bahiana (assembly GCA_025379985.1). Lineage (NCBI taxonomy): Eukaryota > Metazoa > Chordata > Amphibia > Anura > Hylidae > Phyllomedusa > Phyllomedusa bahiana. The sequence continues at coordinate 107,045 of JAODAL010005515.1, forward strand.
CTGTGTGAACGAGGCCTAACAGTCCCACTAATGCAAGATAAGATGTGGTAATGGCTGGGGGGGCTTAAATGCTTTGGCTGCATGGGGCCCGAAAAATTCTAATTGCAGCCCTGATCAAACAGATAGTGCCCAGTATAGTAATTAGCGTCCGACATAGTGCCCAGCAAAGAATGCCCGAAACAGTAAACATGAGCCAGGAATCCATGTATATAGGGGAACTTTAAAAAATTCTATAAAATACACCCATTAAAAAAAATCCATATATTAGCTGCAAACTGCTCATCAATATGTGAAATGAAAGTTTTTTTATAGCAGTGTCCCTTTAAGATAAATCTTCTGGAGGACTGTCAGCTTCCATTAAAGGGGTTGTCTCATCTCAAAGTTTCATAGGATGCGTGAATGAAAATGCTGCTTGGCTCTGTCACTTCCTGGTCAAGCTGTCTGTAATTAGCATATGAGCTCCATGTATTCGACTTTCTGTTTATTAGTCCTAGATTAAATAAACATTACTTTCTGGAGGTCCGGAGAAGCTTCTGAGTAATGTAAACACGTCGGTAATACTGTCTTTTGTCTGAAAAGATCAGATAACATGCAAGCTTAAATCATGTGGCCATGACCTGTGTTAATGAATCACTCTCTGTATCTAGAATGAAAAACAAGCATCAGGGGGGGAAGGAGTACAAGGTCGGTCATGGAAACAGAGAGATGCTCAGAAGGTGATAAATCACTTGTAGTTCCTTAACAAAAAAAATGAACAATGCAAATATATTTGGAAAATGTCTTCATTTAGTTGTCTGCTACATATTGAAAGCTATTCTTTGTAGCGAGACAACCCCTTTAATCCACCATGTCCACTTGAAGGTGCTTGACCCTAATGCAAAAAGTTCAAAACAAAACATTTCAAAAAGTTTTGCTTTTTAAAATCATCACTACAACTTTTCTTATGTTTTTACTCTAAAGAAAGCGAACACATTGAGCGTGAATGCACATGCAGGCAAGTGACAATTAAAAAGATGACAACAGGAAATTAAAGCTTATCTTAGATAATAGAAGTAATTTCTAATGTTTTTCTGTAGTGCGTTGCTATAAAAGATAGATAACAGATATAAAAAGCAGATTGGTTGTTTGTTCGAAAATGAAGCAAGTGAGTCATATTGTATTAGACAAAATACAAGTCCAAGACAAAAGCCTCCTTTGAATAATACGCCCCTCACCCCTCTAAAAAAATCTTTTACGACACAGGGTCCTATAGAAAGCTGGATTACAGCTACTAGACTATTTAAAGCACCTGTCAGGTGGTGTATCTGATGGCCCTGTTTGTGAGAACAATTTATGAGAGGAGAGTGCTGAGCTTTTGATATATAGGGTTATATGATAGAGGCGAGAAAGCGCGCTCCTGTGAGTATATAGGGTTATATGAATAGAGGAGAGGAGCTGAAGCTCTGTGATATATTAGGGTTATATGATAGAGGGAGAGAAGCTGAGCTCTGTGATATATAGGGTTATAATGATAGGAGGGAGAGAAGATGAAGCTCTGTGATTATAGGGTTTTATGATAGAGGAGAGAAGCTGAGGATCTGTTGATATATAGGTTATATGATAGGAAGAGAAGCTGAGCTCTGTATGGTATACAGTTGTATATGATAGAGGGGAGAGCTGAGCCTCATCTGTGATATATGGGTTATAGGATAGAGGAGTTGGAGGCTGAGCTTGTGATATATAGGGTTATCTAATAGAGGAGAGTAAGTGAGCTCTGTGGATATATTGGGTTCTGATGATTAGAGGATGAGAAGCTGAGGCTCTGTGATATATAGGGTTATTAGAATAGAGGTGGAGGAGCTGAGCTTGTGATATATAGGGCTCTATATGTTAGAGGAGAGGAGCTGAGTCTGTGGATACATAGGGTTATATGAAGAGGAGAGAAGTGAGTGGGATTTGTTGGGTATGTATGATAGAGTGAAGAGGAGCTGAAACCCTTTGATATATTGGGGTTATTTTTGATAGAAGGAGATGAGCTTGAGGCTCCTGTGATAAGTTGGTTATTTATTGAGGAAAGGAGATGAGTTGTAGATATATAGGGTTATATGATAGAGGAGAGAAGCTGAGCTCTGTGATATATAGGGTTATATGATAGAGGTAGAGAAGCTGTGAGCTCTGGGATATGTAGGGTTATATGATAGAGGAGAGAAGCTGAACCCTTGTGTATCTAGGGTTATATGATAGAGGAGGAGGAGGAGATCTGTGATAAGTGAGGGTTTTTATATGATAGAGGAGATGAGCTGAGCTCTGTGATATATAGGGTTATTTGTAGAGGAGGGAGTGAGTACTGTGATATATAGGGTTATATGATATAGGGGTCACAAATGTATTGTATTAAACCTTGTCATTCATACTGTAATGACTCTATACAATATATGGGTTCCTCTATTTGACTTGACTTTGATTGATAACAATTATCGTTTCAGTGATATTCTAATGTTTTGAGATGCACTAGCATATTATATATATAGTTGCATTTTCATCATAAAGTTTTGCTGATCAAAATTCATTTTTATATGATTAGGAATAGTGTTGCACTTTAAATTCAGGTCAAATCTGACTTGAAATTGCTAAAATATCATTTCTAACCGTAATCCTAAATTGGTTTTTTTTTTTTTTTTTTTTTTTTACATCTAACCTACTTCTGTGTGGCAGTCCCAGGTCCAGTGGCGCCATTGCACCAGTGTCACTTCCAGTCCCATAATATAGATATAATAGATAGAGGTGCTCACCCATATGTGTTGAATCTCAATAGGATGATCCCTGGGAATAAATCTTTTTACCTCGCTGTGCTTGGACAACTGTCGTTCTGCCAGCTTGGAAATAAAGTGTATTCCAGCGCCAGCGTTAAAAGTTCAAATCTTCTTTTATCGAATATCCATCAGTAATTAAGCAAGTTACTGCATACACTTACGCGTTTTAGGCTATCTCTGCCTTTGCTCACAGCAATTCCACAGCACATTAGGCTGGAAGTGACGTCAAAGTGACACCGGCAGTGGATCAGGAAGAAGAAGTAAGTTAACCCTTCAAAAGCCTAAAATACATAAGCCTAACTCCAATTTAGGGATATGGTTAGGTTTAGCCACAGGGCTAAGAACAGAGTAAAAAATACCGCCAGTTCAGTCAAACCAAACATGGACAGATTTGTGCAATACTAATTAGGAAGTAGGATCTTCTTTTCTCCCCATGAACTGTGTCTGGCATTCAACCTATGCTATCTATCATACATGATATACGTGTGAACTAAGAAAGTTTTTTTCTGGTATTCAAACTAAGACCCATTTACTGGAACAGAGCTGAGCGGCAATGCCAGACATAGCCTGTGGTCAGTGGTGGCGCTCTCTCTGGGCTTGAAAAAAAAATTCTTTATAGAATCTTGTAAACCTCTTTATTTTCTACACATAAAAGATTAGTAAAACTATGATATTAACATTTAAAGAACAAAGGAAAAAAAATTATTGTAACTGTGGATTTTAATGATATTCAAAATGAATAGACCTAGTGGAAATAGGAAAAAATAATACAACCGATCGATATTACTTGAAGATGGACGGACTCTTGGCTGCCTCTCCCAGGTAAATGCAGAGGGAAAAAATATTTACTCTTATAGGACTAATGAGAAAACTTTTTTTTTTAATTTTATAAACTAAATGCCTCCCATGAATGAATTTTTGTAAGGCTAGATCATTAAAATCAACTCGATATCACTTCCCATTGCTCATATGCATTATTCACTAATGAATTGCAAATTGGAACTTTGTAGCTTTAATAACATATTCTCCCAGCAGTGGGCATGGAATATATTACTGATGCCCATGTAATATGGCCCCTTACTCCTCTACTCTTAAGAGCATTATGACCAATAGCGGGGGGTGGCAAACTCGATTTCACCTAGAGGTACATCTGCATTATCGTTGCGCTCATAGGGCTATGACAGTGGTCTGCCAAGTAAGGCTCTTTAGCTGTTGGGAAATTAACTCCATATGTCCTGATAAAGCTTATGAATGATAGAGGGGAGTTGTTAGTATCCCAAAGTGGAGGCGCAAGTTTGAGGACCAATGGGATATGGTTCACCACATGGTCAGTAAAAACCCTCTAACGTCCATTAAGGTTGTATAATGGCCAACTCCTTCAACACCAAGCATTCTATCTTGGATGGCGGCTACGGTGCCTGGGTAGGGCTGTCAGAGCTGCGTCTGTGAGTTGCTCTGGTGTAGAGTTGGAGCCTCCAGAGCTCGAATCAAGATGGGCTGTGTCTGCACTAATTGTCACGCCTCATAAAGACTTGCTGTGTCCTTCTAGAAGAGGAGAACGGACTTTTGCGTCTGGACTTTATCCATCCCTGCTCACTGTGTCTAATAGATGTGGCAGGCCAATTTGATTAATGGGCCTTAGGTTGGAAATGTGATCCAGTGTGTCTCATCCAAAATACATCCACAATTATCAGTCCCTTTCTTATCCCTAATTCACATGGCTATATTGTATCTAACTAACTTTTAGGAAAGAAGCTAAATTTGTGCCCCCAAAAGCTCCAATAGCAAAACAGGCAGCAGAGTTGAAACTTGGAGCCCCCCAGTGAAGGTTATTCTTGGGGCCCACCAGTGGAGTTGATACTTGGGGCTCACCAGTGAAGGTTATTCCTGGGGCCACCAGTGGAGATGATTCTTGGGATCCACCAGTGAAGTTGATTCTTGGGACTTCCAGTAAAGTTGATGTGAGGAAGAAAATTGACTCAAAATGACAGACCTCTCTCCAACCTCATCTTAGGGTCGATCCCCTGTTCTCCCCAGCCCAGGACAGCTCAATTTACACAGCGAATCAAGCCCATGTAAATGCTTTTCGGTAGGATGGGTTTGGAGTCAGCAGGAATCTGGAGTTCTCAATTAAACTCTCCTTTCGCTTAATTAGCATTGAACAAATGCTAGCTCAACTTCAGTTCAAAGATCTTCGAAATTCTGAATCCAAACCAGTGGGTCGTCTTTGATATTTATATCGATTTATAGGCGACCAGCTCATAACTGGGGCATGGCGAGTTCATATCTCATAATATGGAAATCCCGCACTCACACAGGCCCATTTTCAGGCTTTCCTAAGGGTGGGGAAGGGGGGGACTGAGATATCCACGCTAACCGGACCCCAGGAGTCCATAAAGATAGGCGTGTCTCATTAATCCGGAGGCGTTTCGGGTAGATTGTCCAGTCGGGTTCTGAAGTGTGATGCTATCCGGCTTCGGTTCTGTGCCAAGGCTCCTATGTGAGTATAGTCACATTTTTGGGTTTGTATCAGAAGATGCTGATTGTCTGATGTGGTAGGAGGTTTAGGTAGACGTTCCGCAGGGGTGTTGTAGGGGGCTGCCACAGAAATAAGCAGAGCCAAGGGTTGGGCTCTTCTCGTTGAGAGATTCCAAGGAGGGGGTGGTACCTGGAGAGCTGAGTGTCCAGGAGCTTTCACATGCAGCAGCGCCATGGCCATCATATTGCCCCCCTATGCGAGCGTAGCACAAGCAACAAATGGTTAACTTGACTATTGTTTAGAATGCCTTTGTGTTCTGTGTACCATTAAATGTATTGTGCACCTCTCTCTTACCTGTATATTATTATCCATCTTGTACAATTACTGTTATGGTGTGCCCTCCAAGGTCTCTATTAAATCTATAAACTTTAATCTGAGTTAGTCTGTTGATTCATCGGCTACTACGTAATCCTCGTCTATAGTAATTAGATCCCCAGGGTTGGTTCCGTGACTCATGCTATAAGGGCTGGTAACGGGAGTCCTTCGTCTTATAACTAAACGAGAGAAACTGGTGGCAGCATGTTGTTTGTCTCCTGTGCGGTAGTGGGGGCAAGGGTTACAATTGGAACAGTATCTTGGCTGAACTTGTGCACCCCGTTAGAGGGATCCGTTAGCAACGTCGAGATGTACACTCCAAGTTCAGGCGATCGTCCCTCTCAAGTGGGCCGGGTTGGGAGACTAAAGCTGTTTTCTGTCTCACAGAGTGTGATTTTTGGGGTAACACTGCAGTGAAGTTGATTGTGTGTTTGTGGATCCCATCTAGTGTGAGTTGATCTTTGGTTCACCAGTTGAAGTTGATTTGTTCTTTGTGGGCCATAGTGGAGTTGATGATTTGGGTGTCTCATCAGTGGCGTGATTCTTTGGGGTGATCAGTGGAGTTTTGATTTTGGGGCTCAGTCCAAGTGGTAGCTGATGTCTTGGGACTTAATGTGTTAAAGTTGATTCTTGGGGCTCACCAGTGGAGTTGATTTTTGGGGCCCACCCTAGAGTTGCTGTATGTAAACTGTGGCATGATCTTTGCATCTCGTGCTTGTTCTAGCTTTTTTCCCTTAATGTGTGTGCAACGCTCAGGCCTGCCTTTGCACAGGGGTGTCTCCTCACTCCGTTTGCCGCAGAGGTTTCCTTCCCCATTTGACCTAGTCAAGGCTGTATAATACAACCGTATTGATTTTAAAGAAGGACAGTGAACATTCTTCTGACGTGTCTACATAGAAAACTCTGTGTTTCGTCTGTAAATTAACAATTCTGAAGCATCTTCCTTGATATAACTCTGGTGTGTGTGCCTGTTCCTCTTTTTATTCCTCTTTTTAACTTCATTATCAAACTTGTCAATTTGGGTTTTTACTAATGTGGGGGAGTTGTACTGGCCAGCCTTGACATTGGTCAATCCAGTGTGGCAGTCAGTATGAGTGCAGGGGACAGTCCTTTGGATCCCATATGATAAGAAATACTAGGTTCAAACGCATTTATTAGCTGGTACAGTACTGATTTGTACATTGAAACAAGTCTATGTATTATTGTATGAGGGAGTGGAGTTTTCTAGAAGGGCTGGATTACAAGAATTTGTTTTTGTTACACCTTCATTAGCTGGAATTGGGTCACACCTCTTGACAGATTCAGTAATACATTTCTAAAAGGAATCACAGAGGAACGGCACAACACAGAGGTATAAGAGAAGAGGCTCCAGGATTGTTATTTCATGGGGAACACAAGGATCTACTAAAATAGACAAGTCAGGAGAGGTCACATGTCTTCCTTAAACTCTTTTCCTTTGGGAATATAATGTGTAGCTGTTTTGTGGAGAGGAGATTGCATGGAATGTAGAGCAGAGATGTAAATTATAGTGAGAGAGCTTTAGAGTCACTAAGTGTTAACAAACAATCAATGTGAATTCATTCTTTGTTTGTTAGATGCAGAGCACAGTAGTCCTCTCAAGCATGTGGTCGACGTCCACTCCTTACTCTCAGATAGGCAAGAGCTCTAAAAAGCAGGAAAGGGTGGAGCAGATTGTTAACCTGAGAGTGAAATCTTGTGTGCACTCAGAGCGGATAATACATGACTGCTTTATCTCTCCTGAGACATGGTTTAATTGCTTCAATATAGTAGTTAATGTCTGTTTGCTCTCAGTAAGACGAGTAGAGGGGTCACATGTATGAAACGTTTTGGTCTAAAAGAACTGCACTTTTTCCCTGATAGTGTATCTATGTGGCAACAGTGATTGAGACCAAAACCAGTTCAAAACCGTGGCCAAACGAGAGAAAGGGGAAGGGATGAGCATTTCGAGTGTAACCTGAGAAACTTGTGTGCATCAGAGCAGATAAAATTCTCTTTGAGTCTCCTGACCTTCAGCTAATTCAAAAGAGCAATGTAATGAAAAAAAGCCTTGATTCTTAAAGTTCCCTGACATGTTTGTGAGAGATAAATCTTTGGCAGTGAGAAACTCGTTTAAGGCAAAAACAGAATAATAATCTCCTTTTGTTTGTTAGAGTTGAATACACTAGTCTCAAAACTGTGATTACCGTTTCCTCCGTTGCTGTTCAGTGAGATAATGAGACAAAGAGCAGATAATAGAGGGAAAGGGAGAGCAGATAGAAATCTCTCTTTATCTTCCCTGACATTCAGGGTGATCGATTGTGCTATGGAATATTATTCTGCGCATAAAGAGAATTGATTCAGATTTAGGCATCTTGATGGGCCCCTGATGAACCTCATCCATTTGAAGGGTTGGGAAATGTGTGGGGTTGATGAAAGGGGGGAAAGTGTCTAATACAGATGTCGCATGAGAAGGTTCGTTCTACTGCCCCTACCTATATACATGGTGATATTTATATTTATTTATTGCTGCTTATCTACATAAGTTTGTTGTTACTGCCCTTATGGTATCTTTGATTAATGTATATTCTTGATGGTCATGATAGGGGTGAGATTAGTATGCAGAATCAGATTAGATGTGTGTTAGGGGTGTAGTCATGTCGGATGGCGGGCTTCGTCCTGTTCGGGACACAAACTCTGACTAGTTAAGGGTATGGAAAGAAAGAGTACAATACTGTCATGGCACAAAAGTTTTGAGAATGACACAAAATATTATATTTTTCACATGATCTGTTGCCCTTTGTTTTTATGAGTTTGTCAGATGTTTTTATTCACATACAGAAATACATGTGCAATCATATTATGGATTAAAAAAAGCTTTTATTGACAGTTCAGAAATGAGGTTAATGCATAGCAAGTAATATTTGCAGTGTTGACCTTCTTTTCAGGACCTCTGCACTTCTCCCTGAATGTTCAATCAATTTGGAGCTAAATCTGATGTGTAGCGCAGTTCTCATTCTAGCACAATCAGAATGCTTGATTTTGTTGTCACAATTTTGTGTTTTTGTTGGTTCGCCACCGTCTCTCTTGATTGATTGACCACACGTTCTCAATGGATTAAGTAGTAGAGGGACGTTTCTCAGAGGCCTGTGACCCATAAATTCTTCTATGTGTTTTTGTTCCTGAGCATTTAGTTATTGTCCTTTGTTTATGGGTAAGGTGCTCGCCATCATTGCTGAAAGGCATTGTTGTGATCTAAGCTCTAAACTGTTGTCTTGGACGGATGCAGAGAAGTTGCTCTTGGAGGGCGAGACAGTTATGGTTCTCATTTATTATTATTTCGTATGGATGGTGTTTTGTGGCAAAGACTGTTTGAGAGCGATTGTCTTAGGCTTGCGGAGAAGCAACCCATATGCAATGAATGGTTTTGTGTGATGCGTTACAGTTGGGTATGAGACATAGACTGGTGGGTTGTGTGTCTGTACTAGCTTGTTTCTGTGCAGGGTAACAAGCTGTTTTTTCCAGATTGTTCCAAAACTATCGAAAGGGGATGTCATCATGAGAAAATGGACTTTTCCCCGCTGTGCTCTCAGCAGTCCATTCCCTGTACTTTTGTGGCAGAATATCAGTACTGTCCCTGAAGTGGGCTTCTTTGCTGCCCTCCTTGACTACCAGAGGCTGCTGTGACTTCGCATGTGATGTATGCCGCCTCACAGTGCTGATTGCAGATTGCACGTCGCACCTGCTGCTGTCATTCATGGAGCAAGTTGCACTGCTGGTAGCCCGATTCGAAGTGAAACACTTTTAAGAGACGGTTGATCTGGCGGCTGCTGGGGTCTTCTTGGGCCCTGGGCCTTTTTGGAACAAGGGAACCTCTCTCCTTGAAATTCCTTCATGATGCGATAGATTGTTTGATGAGGTGCATCGTCTAGCTATGATACTCTTCCCTGTTAGGCCCGTTTTTGCGTGTGCAATGATGATGCATGTGTTTCTTCTAGAGAAATAACCATGTAACAGCAGAGAAAAATGATGCACGACCGCCTCCTTTTAAAAAGGTCCAGTGGTGTGTTTCTTACTTAATAATGACAGATTGATCTCCAGTCCTTGTCTCATCAACACCCACACTGTGTTAATGGAGAGGCTCAAACACTGAAACGTGTTAGTGGTCCCTTTTTAAGCGGTCCTGCTATGAGTTGAAATGTGTTTTGGCGGGAAAAAGTCATTTTTAGGCAACTATTGATTGCAATTAATTGCTGTTAAGCTGATCACTTTTAATTAACATGTGTGGTATTAGAGAGAAATTGCCATTATAAAACCTGATGCAGTAGACTTTGTAAAAATTAACATTTGTATCATTCTCAAAACTTTTGGCCATGACTGTAGGGATAGTGTACTTTTGCGATAGCAATTGCCATTTGTTTATATCTTTATCTATAGGTTTTATCGGATCTAATAAAGGTGATATTTTAGAATAGGGGTTTGTTTTTTGTTGCAGTGAATTGTTCTTATCTCCCTGACCAAAGTAATAACCAAAGAGCAATGTATTTGAAAAAGAGTATTTGTTTAATGTTGCCTACATGTTGAAAGCTAATCTTTGCAGTGAGAAAACTCCTTTAAGGCAAAACAGAATAAAAAGTAATAAATCTCCTTTGTTTGTTAGAGATTACACACTTATCTCAAGCTGTGGTGACGTCCCTCCTTGCTTCCAGATAAAACAACGCGCAGAACGAGGCATGGTGAGCAGTTTAACTCGAAAAACTTGAGTGCACTCAGAGTAGATACAAACTCTCTTATCTCCCTGACCAAGGTAATATCAAAAGAGCAATGTATTTGAAAAAAAAAGTATTGGTTTAACGTTCCCTACATGTTGAAAGCTAATCTTTGCCGTGAGAAAACTCCTTTAAGGCAAAACAGAATAAAAAGTAACAAATCTCCTTTGTTTGAGATTACACACTAATCTCAAGCTATGGTGACATGCCTCCTTGCTTCCAGATAAGACAAAGAGCAGAAAGAGGAAGGGTGAGCAGTTCGTTAACCTGAGAAATTTGTGTGCACTCAGAGTAGATAAAATCTCTCTTATCTCCCTGACCAAGGTAATATCAAAAGAGCAATGTATTGAAAAAAAAGCCTTGGTTTAACGTTCCCCACATGTTGAAAGCAATTATTTGCAGTGAGAAAACTCCTTTAAGGCAAAGCAAAATAAGAAGTCATTATTGTACTGAAATCTTTGGGGGAATATCAGGCTCTGTTGTAGTCCTAGAGCCATAATTGCCACAGCCCACTTTCTACGTTGAGTTTTTCCAGCTCAGCTTCCAAGCTCTATAATTTCCCCGACCGTTTCTGGCGTCATCCACGTGTTTTGTAACGTCCTTGTCATATGGAAATAGCCTCGTTGACTATAACAATGTCAGATTGAGTCTACCTGCGAGTATACAACGCGGCTCTATTGTTTGCTAGTTAATAACTCGCACCCGGCTTACCAACATAACTCCTTTGTGATGGTGGCAGCGCTAATTGAATGCAGTACAATGGCGAGTATTCCGGGCTCCCCCCTTAGAAAACACGACCGCTTCTTACGCCCAACTTCAAAGATCATTTCGCCTCTGTCATCTTTCTCATGCTCTTAAATCATATCATTTTTTCCCTCTGTCTTCCATCATCTATTAACTTCCAAACCCCCTGACTAAGAGATGGGCGAGAAGTGCAGAACAGAAAACATCTATTTTAAGCGGTGGTAGCGAATGGAAACGCTCATAGTCATTGTACATGTAACAATACATCCATTAGAAATTATTATCAAAGCCCTGAACCCGTATGTTGATTGATGGCGGTGGGGAGCATGAATTACTCGGCTTTTATATTGGTAGGGAAAGAGCTTGATATTAACATTATTTTAAAGTGGTTTTTAACCACAAGGCTGCATAAACTGTAAGCGGGAGGATAACAGGTATAAATCTGTCGGCAATTTTTTTACTTATTAAATCAAGCCCCTGATCCATATGCTTTTCCTCTCAGTCGTTTTTATTTCCTGATTGTAGATTTCTCTATTCGGCCATCTATATATGATTGGGGGGAAGACATTCTTGCTTGCACTGCTTTAACAGCAGTCAGAGAGATGCTTTACAGCAGCTTCATGCCCATAGGATTCTTAAGACAGTTTCTGTCCCATAGACTTGTATAGGAGAGTTTTCACTGTGAAGGGAGGGGAGAGGGGGAGCTGTGACATCTCCTCTTGTGACTGGTGGATCCTGTGTTATCTGTACACAATGGCGTCTCCTTTCAGTTTGACCCTGCTTTTACTGATAATGAGCAGACAACTGAGAATCTCCCTCTACAAACAGGAAGTGTCAGACAATTATTAGGCCTAGTGACCAAAGTGAAAGCTGCAGGACTTAAGAATTATTTTAAAAAAATACTGAAAGTGATATGGAAAATTGAAAAAAAAAGCATAACCAAAAATTCCTAAAAAATGTGTTTAACATAAAAATGTGAGTTAAACAATAAGTCATTTTTGATGACACATTCCCTTTAAAGGGGTCATCCATCAAAGAACAGCCAATTCCATAATACAGGCACTGGGGGATCAGCACCGCCCAACAAACTGCTGGCATTGCCTAAGAAAGCCGCAGCGGCTACAGGTGACATATGGTATAATGTGCTGGCCATCCAGGCAATTAAAGGATAGCTCGAGTTCACCATAATGTAAGCTGCTTGTACAGAGTGGTTCATAGACCGGACTTAAAGGGGTTCTCACTACATCAGTTCATCTTACCTCAGTCCTGTTTCTCAGTTTCATTTCTGAATTCAAGGGTGTGTTTACTGGCCTCTACTGGCTACTCAAGCTGCTGAGGACAACAGGTCTGTAGCTATAGTGACCATTGCTAACAGCCTATCAGGAGAGATCAAATAGGTCTGTAGCTATAGCGACATGTGGAGCTGATGCCCATACTAGAGGGGTTATCTCAGAATAGGTAGGACATTGTTAATGGACATATATTACAAAGTGACTAGTTTCTATAATATATTTAACATAAAAGCGATCCTTGTAGTGAGACAACCCCTTTAAAGAAGTTTTCCTTTCTAGCTGTTGCAGAGCCTACTTTTCCAGCCTGCCTCAGCCTTCTACTTCCTGTTCAAGCTATAGGTGGGTCTTCAGCTTCAGGAGCCCTCTTCTTGTTCAGACTATGGGTGGTTGTACAGTTTCAGGATCCCACCTTTTGTTCAGGCTGTGGGTGGTTCTACTGCTTCAGGCTCCCACTTCCTGTTCAGGCTGTGGGCGGTTCTACAGTTTCAGGCTCCCACTTTCCGTTCAGGCTGGGGTGGTTCTAGTGCTTAATACATGAAAAAAAAACTTTGAGATTTTTTAGTTCACATGTTTGATCAAAAAATGCTTAGGCCACCCCTGGCTAAATGGAATCTTCAAAGGCAGGTGGTCCTACTCTATCTTTAACCTCTTTACTAAATTCAGACTTCTCAATTGGTCAACCGACTCCATAATCCCCGAGAGAAAAATAAAAAAAAGCACCACCTTTCACGTACTGCATATATAACCAAGCTGTGGAGGTGGACGGTTGCAAGATACCAAAAGGAGGGCAAACCCTTCCTCCCTATAGAATAAAAGCAATTTTATGCCAAATACAAAATTTATTATCTGCACAAAAAAAAACTTCTAAAAACACAAATGTGAAACTGGGTTTCCACTGGCTTTGGTTTGTGGCATATGTACAGTATATACACGCATTCCAATACCAGTGGCACCCCATCAGCTATCAAACAGCATTGAATACCAAGACCAAAGTTTTTTCATGTATTATAGATAGCATAAATGCTTCTTTAGAGGTTTCCTTGTATTGTATAGCCGTTCTAGTGCTTTAGGCTCCCATTTCCTGTTCAGGCTGTGCATGGTTCTACAGATTCAGGCTCGCAGTTCCTGTTCAGGCTGTGGGTAGTTCTAGTGCTTTAGGTTCCCACTTCCTGTACAGGCTATGGGTGGTTCTAGTGCTTTAGGCTCCCATTTCCTGTTCAGGCTGCAGGTGGCTCTACAGTTTCAGGCTCCCACTTCCTCTTCAGACTGTGGACGATTCTACAGCTTCAGGCTCCCACTTCCTATTCAGGCTGCGGGTAGTTCTACAGCTTCAGGCTCCCTCTTTCTGTCCAGACTGTGGGTGGCTCTACTGCTTCAGGCTCCCACTTCCTGTTGAGACTGTTGGTGGTTCTACAGCTTCAGGCTCCGACTTCCTGTTCAGGCTGTGGGTGATTCTACAGCTTCAGGCTCCCCCTTCCTGTTCAGGCTGTGGTTGATTCTACAGCTTCAGGCTTCTACAGGCAATTAAAAAAATAAAAGGACTGAGTGGACAATAATACACAGAACTAATAGGGTTACTTAGTTTAGAGAAAATAAGTATAAATATGTCAAAGGTCAATATAGAGATAGAGATGACCTATTTGTCCCCAGGACTGTATCTAGAACAAGGGTGCGATCACTAGGTCTAGGTGAAAGGTTTTTACATAAACATAGAAAGGGATGTAATAATATAACAAATTATAGTGACCAGGATTCTGGAGAAGGCTCTGGATACATTTCTAGATGTAATAATAGAACAAGTTATAGTGACCAGGATTCTGGAGAAGGGTCTGGAGACATTTCTAGATGTAATAATAGAACAAGTTATAGTGACCAGGATTCTGGAGAAGGGTCTGGATACATTTCTAGATGGTAATATATAACAGGTTATAGTGACCGGGATTCTGGAGAAGGGTCTGGATACATTTCTAGATGTAATATAACAAGTTATAGTGACCAGGATTCTGTAGAAGGGTCTGGATACATTTCTAGATGTAACAATAGAACAAATTATAGTGACCAGGATTCTGGAGAAGGGTCTGGATACATTTCTAGATGTAATAATATAACAAGTTATAGTGATAAGGATTCTGGAGGGGGGTCTGGATACATTTCTAGATGTAATAATATAACAAGTTATAGTGACCAGGATTCTGGAGAAGGGTCTGGATACATTTCTAGATGTAATAATATAACAAGTTATAGTGACCAGGATTCTGGAGAAGGGTCTGGATACATTTCTAGATGTAATAATATAACAATTTATAGTGATAAGGATTCTGGAGAAGGGTCGTTGATCCAGGGATTTATTCTGATTTCCAGATTGGAGTCAGGAATAATTTTTTTCCCTAAAATGAGGACAATTGCCTTCTACCTCACAGGGGCTTTTGCCTTTCTCTGGATCAACAATGTAGGACAACAGGCTGAACTGGATGGACGTCTATCTTTTTCATCCTTACAAACTATGCAACTATCTGTAATTGTAGAGACAATTGCTAGTGCTGTTTCTAAGGTGATCCATCATTGAAGTCATAGGTAGCACTTTATAGTTAGCTGCTGAGTCTACAAGGATCAGTTGTCCTCCATCAGTCATCGTCCTTTGCTAGTCCACTCACATGTGCTCCAACCGCAGCCTTGACGTGTCAGGTGTGATGGATCCACCAGGAGAATAAATGCATGTCCAAACCAGGACTGAGCTTCATCTTCTCAAGATTTATCCTCTTCCAGCTCTCAAGCATTTATCAGGTTTCTTCCATTCTCCTTGTGCCAAGCCAAACCCAAAAGGTTAATAATATTCCATAATTTATCAAATTATAAGAACGCGGCTCTAAGTTATTAGTTTGAAAGCCACAAATCAGCCGGCGCACTGTATGTGCTTTTCCTCTGATTTATTTATGTTTTTTCACTTCATCTTAGTTCCCGGCATCCTCGGCCGATGTGCTTAATGCTCTTCAGTAATGAAACTTGCACATTCATGAAGCTTCCTGCTCTTCTAGTCTCTCCAAAACTTAGAGTTGCTTGTTGTGATCTTCCATCTTTTAGCTGAGGCACTAGTCTCAAGCGTTGGTGACGTCCCTCCTTACTCTCAGATAAGACAAAGAGCAAAATTGGAAGAAAGAAACTTGTGTGCACTCAGAGCAGATAAAATCTCTCTTATCTCTTGACCAAGCTAATATCAAAAGAGATGCACTCTATTTTGGTCACCCAGTGGTGCAAAATGTGAACAAATATATACTTTGGGCAACATGTCCGAAAAGTGGCGTATCCAAGCCAGTTTTAGGCACATTAAATCAGTGTAAAGTGCGGCTGAAAGTCCGATACTTTCTAAAAATTGGCGTCAGGTATACCTTGCATAGAAAACTTAATGCGCCTAAAATGGCGCATGGTATCAAAAAAGGGCACATTGCATCTAAAAAGGGGGCATTGTATCAAAAAAGGGGGCATAATATAAAAAAAGGGGGCATAATATCAAAAAAGGGGGCATTGCATCAAAAAAGAGCATATTGTATCAAATAAGGGCGCATTGCATCAAAAAAGCACGCAGTGCATAAAAAAGGGGTATTGTATCAAAAAAGGGTGCACGGCATAAAAAAGGGGTATTGTATCAAAAAAGGGTGCACTGCATCAAAAAAGGGGTATTGAATCTAAAAAGGGGGCATTGTATCAAAAAAGGGGGCATAATATAAAAAAGGGGCATAATATACAAAAAGGGGGCATTGCATCAAAAAAAGAGCATATTGTATCAAATAAGGGCGCACTGCATCAAAAAAGCACGCAGTGCATCAAAAAAGGGGTATTGTATCAAAAAAGGGTGCACTGCATCAAAAAAGGGGTATTGTATCAAAAAAGGGTGCACTGCATCAAAAAAGGGGTATTGAATCTAAAAAGGGGGCATTGTATCAAAAAAGGGGGCATAATATAAAAAAGGGGGCATAATATCAAAAAAGGGGGCATTGCATCAAAAAAGAGCATATTGTATCAAATAAGGGCGCATTGCAGCAAAAAAGAACGCAGCGTTTTAAAAAAAGGGGTATTGTATCAAAAAGGGTGCACTGCATCAAAAAAGGGGTATTGTATCAAAAAAGGGTGCACTGCATCAAAAAAAGGGGTATTGTATCAAAAAAGGGGGCATTGTATCAAAAAAGGGCGCATTTCTCAACACTCGGCACATAGCATATCATTGGTAGTATATGGTATGGGTCTATCGAGGCTCATTGCCCGACGGGGGCACATAACATATGTAAAGCGCCTCAGTAGGCGCATTTCACAACGGGGGCGCACAGTGCACCATATTTAGGCACATTACAAAGTGTCGGGCCCGGCGTATAATGCGCCTAGTTTTGGTGTACGACAGTTCATTTACAACAAGAATATGCCGTCAAAAGCGGTTTTGCCGGAAAATAGAACAAAAAACTGGCGTTGGCGTGTTGGGACATGTCGCCCTTTGTGTCTTTCTTTTAAGCCTCTTTTTTATGCCGTCCATGGTCTCAACTTTTTGTGATAGTTTGCATGACAAATTATTGCAACATAAATTATTGCATGCTACAGTGATTAGCTTTCAACATGTAGGAGAAGGTCAAATGTTTGGTTTAACGTTCCCTACATGTTGAAAGCTAATTTTTGTAGTGAAAAAACTCCTTTAAGGTAAACAGAATAAAAAGTAATTAATCTCCTTTGTTTGTTAGAGATAACACACTATTCTCAAGTGTTGTTGTCGTCCATCCTTACTCTCAGATAACACAAAGAGCAGAAAGAGGAAGGGTGAGCAGTTTGTTAACCAGAGAAACTTGAGTGCACTCAGAGTAGATAAAATCTCTCTTATCTCCCTGACCAAGCTAATATCAAAAGAGCAATGTATTGAAAAAAAGCCTTGATTTAACGTTCCCTACATGTTGAAAGATAATCTTTGCAGTGAGAAAACTCCTTTAAGGCAAAACAGAATAATTAATCTCCTTTGTTTGTTAGAGATTACACACTAATCTCAAGCTGGGGAGACGTCCCCAGGCGTAGATCAGGGATCCAAAGAACCGACGGCAATAAGATTTTTTATTTATTTTTTTGCTACAACATTTCAGTGCCCAGTGAAGTCTAGTGGCATATTTTATAGGGTAGCATGCTCATTAAAAATTCCATCTGTCCTATTGGTCCGCAGACTGGAGAAATCCCCGTTGTTGCGCTGCTGACAGGACTAAGAGAAAACAGATCTACTTTCTATGTCGAAAACTTTAAAGGAGTGTTCCCCTGAAGCTACTTCCTGCTAAAAGGTCAGCTTGCAGCTAATATTCATTGGCAAATAGCTGCGTCTGTGCAGCTCTCCTCTTTTTCCTTTCTATGGGAGTTCCAAATATAGCCAAGTGAGTGTACTCGGCTATGTTTGGAATTCCCATAGACATAAATAGGGGAAAGCTGCGAGTCTTCTTGGCTATATCCTATAGACATAAATAGGGGAGAGTTGCAAGTGTGCTATATTTGGAATTCTATATAAATCTAATATGACATCACCACGCTCATTTAGAATATTAACAATTTATCCATGTCCAAATGCTCTTATAACAGTGCTAATCGCTATAGTAAATCACAGCAAAGTTTATAGCCTAAATAGATCATAAAAACTCCAGTATAAGTCACAAAAAATTCTAGTATAAATCACAAAAATATATCCTATATTTAGAACTCCCATATATATGAAAAGGGGAGAGCTGTGCAAGTACGGTCGTCTCCAAATTCACTGAGGCTAACTCACAGCTAGCTACAAGCTGACCTTTTATCAGGAAGTGCTAGACCTCTTAGGAGGAAGTACTACACTTCTAAGCAGGAAGTGCTACACTTCTTAGCAGGAAGTATAACATTCTTAGCAGGAAGTATAACATTCTTAGCAGGAAGTACTACACTTATTAGCAGGAAGTACTACATTCTTAGCAGGAAGTACTACACTTCTTAGCGGGAAGTACTACACTTCTTAGCAGGAAGTACTACACTCCTTAGCAGGAAGTATTATATTCTTAGCAGGAAATATTCCACTTCTTAGCAGGAAGTACTACATTCTTAGCAGGAAGTACTACACTCATTAGCAGAAAGTACTAAACTCCTTAGCAGGAAGTACTACATTCTTATCAGGAAGTACTGCACTTCTTAGCAGGAAGTACTACATTCTTATCAGGAAGTACTACACTTCTTAGCAGGAAGTACTACACTTATTAGCAGAAAGTACTACACTTCTTAGCAGGAAGTACTACTTTTTTAGGAGGAAGTGCTACACTTCTTAGCAGGAAGTACTACACTTCTTAGCAGGAAGTACTAAACTTCTTAGCAGGAAGTACTACATTCTTAGCAGGAAGTACTACACTTCTTAGCAGGAAGTACTACACTCCTTAGCAGGAAGTACTACATTTTTAGCAGGAAGTACTACACTTCTTAGCAGGCAGTACTACACTATTTAGCAGGAAGTGGTTTCTTGGGAACACCCGCATGACAGCCCACATCCTAGCAATGCAAACTCTTCCCCTTTAGAGTTTCCATTTGTTTCAATGGAAGGCACAGCTTTAATGAAAACCGCTATAATAATACTTTAAGGCATTTTAAACAAAATACAGAGCTTTATTAAAGCACACTGGGCACCTCTATAAGAAATAGGCTTAACGGATGCTTTTTTAATGATGTCTTGTCCAGTTATGAGAAAAGCCAGAGAGAGACTTTTAACATTATTATACCGAGAACATAAATTATGTAGAAGATGTAAAATTATGCAAAGCGGCCTCCGTGCAGAGCATATAATCGCATAATGGTGCCGGGTGCTATTGATTAACGGCACTGGAGTCAAACACAAATGCTTCTGGCTACTGATAAAACTTTAACTTCAAAAGGCGCAAAAGCAACATGAATGGTATTTAAATTCAGCAGGCGAATCACACAGGTCCTTTTATCTATTCATTTAACAGAGCCAACAAAGGCAGCGACACCACAGGCGTGGATCAGGGATGCACTGCGAGAGCCGGCTCCAAAGAACCGACGGGAATCAGATTTTTTTTTTTTTTTGCTACAACATTTCAGTGCCCAGACGAACAGCAACGTGGGAGCAGGGAACTCATTTAATAAATGATAATCTGTATATTATCATATAGAAGTGACGGGCGTCGGGATAAAGAGAAAATCAATTCTGGGTTCATACAATTTAATTCTGTCGGGGACAATACTAGATGCGACCTGAGGGAGGAGGACGGCACCGAGAGACTAAATATAGCGCTTCTAATTACTACGGCCGCTGTGGATGTGACAACAGGGCCCGTTCCTGTGTTATCTGAAGTGAGGCTAATACTTTGGGCGAGATGTCCGAAAATTGCCGGTGCTACGTCAGTTTTTACTATATTTACTATTTTGCCATAGGCAAACTTAAACTCTATCAGTTCTCTATCTATAAAACACTAAAACGTAATTTTTATTATGTATAACACTAAACCTCTATACACACTATTTAAAAACTTGATTTCTAATCTCTCAATTTATCCCTTTCTACTTCTGAAAGAAGGAATAACTCCCTTTCTATTATCAAGTCTGGTGGAACACCACCTATTAACAGGAAAGCCTTATATATACAGCAATTTACTAGCTCCAGCAAGGGATCCCAAGCATCCTACTTGGGCAGTCGTCCATAATCTAATGGACACAAAACAAATAAGGCCCCCTTGTGAGACCCTCTGCAGCGGGTGACACTTGTAGACAGAGGTAAGAAATCACAATTTAAAACGTCATGCCTGACCTCCCCAACATGTTTCACCAGCTAACCTGGCTTCATTAGGGGTTAGAGGTCCGATTTTGGAGACTACGTCAGTTTTTAGGCGCATTAAATAAGTGTAAAGTCCGCCAGGAAGTCCAACCCTATCAAAAATCTGGCATCAGGTATACCTTGCATAGTAAACACAATGCGCCTAAAAATGATGCGCTGTGCGCCTCCATAATGAAATGAGCCTATTGAGGCGCATAGCACATCATTACAAGTGTATATGTGTTAGGCGCATTTCACGTATGTGTTAGGCACATTTCATATACTTGTAGTGATAAGCTATGCGCCTCCGTGCGCGATCTTCCTCGATAGGGGCATTACATATTCTACCAATGTAATGTTTGTG
This sequence comes from Phyllomedusa bahiana, assembly GCA_025379985.1. Classification (NCBI taxonomy): domain Eukaryota; kingdom Metazoa; phylum Chordata; class Amphibia; order Anura; family Hylidae; genus Phyllomedusa; species Phyllomedusa bahiana. Next base: position 127,658 of record JAODAL010005515.1, read on the forward strand.
CTGAGATTAGCGCGAATCGTGGCTCACAGCATATCATTAGAAGCGTATGTAATGCCCCTATCGAGGCACATCGTGCACAGAGGCGCATAGCTTATCATTACTAGTATATGAAATGCGCCTTACACATACGTGAAATGCGCCTAACACATATACACTTGTAATGAAGGGCTATGTGCCTCAATAAGCGCATCTCGTTATGGAGGTGCACAACGCATCATTTTTAGGCACATTACAATGTGTCGTTCCCGGCCTAGTTTTGGTGTACGACAGTTTATTTACATCCAAAATATGGCGTCAAAAGCTGTTCTAGCGCAATATAGACCAAAAAACTGGCGTTGGCGTGTTGGTAAATGTTGCCCTATGTGTCTAAAAAGACTAAAGTATCATAGGAGTGATACTTGTATTGGACAAGTAGAAATTTACATTTGATGGCCTTCAAAGCATAGACACCGCTTTGTCAGAGAGAAGCACAATATTTAACGGGGGTGTCCACTACACAAAAAAATTACATGACATTGGGGCCAGGGTGGGCAAAAGAAAAAAACTGATACTTACCTACCGGTCCCTGATTGCTGCTGCTCTATAGCCGTTCTATAGCCCCCAGTGATCTGCTGCTCTTGACATCTGGGTTCTTGTCTTGACACAGGGGGAGAGTCTTGCTCTCCATTCACTTACGATGGAACATGAACCTCTCAAGCCATTACGACAATAGCCCAAAAGTCAAGAGAAGCAGACGCCCATGAGCTATGGTGCAGTAGTGGCGGGAGACATGAAGGTAAGTAAGTACAGGCAGTCCCTGACTTATACAATTTCGACTTACATCTGTCTTCTAGTTACAAACAGAGACTTATGGGGCATGCTGGCACTTGCATGTTCCACAGCAGATAGTAGCTGTAGAATGACAAGTTCCAGCATGCCACAGCAGCACATGAGGTGAAAATACGTTGAAATTTTCTTAACAAGGGCACAGACAGTAAAGCAAGTGTAAAAACCCTTCCCTGCACTATCCAAAACTAAAACAAAAACCTTCTGTGCTGGAGTTACATGTAATGAAAATTTCCCGTTCCCCCTTACATACAAAAATTTAACTTAAGAACCCAAGCTACCCGTCCCTATCCCATTCGTAACCTGGGGGACCCGCGGGTTTAGGTTTTTTTTTTTAAACTTTGCCCACCCTTTGCCCCCTTAAGTCATGTTATTTTTTTTTCGTGGGGCAAACCCCTTTTGGGGACCTCCCACCCAAAAAAATTTTCCCTTGTACATGGAGAGGATACATGATCATTTTTACAAACTTTAAAACCCGGGGTTGTCAGATCTGTCCCTGTTCCAAAATTTTACCTGGTTCAAATGGAAAAAAAAAATTTTGGGGCGCCCAATTTTAAAATTTTCCTTTTAACCCTTTTAAACCCAAAACTAGTCCTAACCCTTACTGAACTTTAACCCCTTTAAACCCTTAAAAAGGGGTTATTTTTTTAACCAGGTCTACAAGTCCTTGTACCAAACCCGTCCCAAAAGCGTTCCCGCCCCCATAATCACTGATGTCATTCCCCGGGTTTAAAATTACCTTTTGGGCACCCTAATGTGACCCCCCAAATTGGGATAATTTTTTTTTAAAAAGGTTCCCCGTCCTTTTTCACCAGTCCCGTAGCGGGTCCCACTGTAAATGGGGCTGATTTTTCACTTCCGGCCAATGTCACTTTCGAGGCCCTTTTGGGCCCTTAAAGAGAACCTGTCACATAGTTTTTGACCCCCCGCTTTAGTGCAGCCCCCAAGCCGGGGTCAGACCCCGGTTTTTCCCCAGGGGCCCGTGTTTCCCCTTTAAACCCGTTAAAAAATGCTGTCGGGTTTTGTGTATTTAATGTCAAATTGCAGTTTTAACCCCGAGGGTCATTCGATGGGGTCCTTCAAAAAGTCAGTTTTTTTTCCAAAACCCCGCCCAACCCGAGGCTAGCCCCCCACATAAAAATGACAAACCTTTACTTTTGAATAGGGAGAAACAAGTGAATAATGTTAAATGGGGGGGCTAGCTTTTTGGGGGGGTGGGCTAACACCCGCTTTATGAATAAGATTTGAGGGGTAAATGCCCCAAAATCCAGCATCTTACAGAATAAGGGGGGCCAGCGGGGGGAAACCGCAGGGCTGACACTAGCTTGGGGCTGCCCCCAGCAAGGGGGGGCACAAAACCCATGTGACAGGTTTCCCTTTTTGTGCCTTAAAAAGGATGCGAAAAGTGTATCGAGCCTTTCCCGTACCCCCGAGGCAGTTTGTTAAGCCCGAAGAGTGTTAAAAAATTTTACCCTTTTAACCCCCAAAAAATTTTTTTTTTTTGGGTTTTTATTTTTCCCGTTATGGTTTTAATTTTTTGGGGAAATTTTTCACCCCAAAAATTTATTCAGCTGGAACCCAACCGAAGGGCTCAGATTCATTTGGGCTTTTTATGGAAACCCCAAACACTTTTTCTCGACGGTTTCCCCAGTTATGCTTTCAGGGTTTTGGGGCTTTTTTGAAATTTTTTTCTTGGATTTTGGAGGGGGGTTGACCCTATGAGAAGTCTGAATTTGGAAATTTTGTTTAGGGTAAGAATCAGTTTGGCCAGCCCCTTGTTAAACCCCTTTTAAGCCGGGGGGTTTCTTAAGCCATTTTTTGACCCAAAAGTGTGAAATAAGAATCTCAAAAATTTTTTTAGTTGGGTATGTTCAACGTCTTTTCAAAGGTGTAATTGCGGGGAAGATTTCGCCCACAATTTTCGCCGTGTGCTCCCGGGGGGGGGGCGGGGGCCCTTTAGCCCCGCCGGCCCATAGACATTCATTATCCACAGGGGGATTCCCCCCAAAATCGATTGTACTTTCCCCCCCGTTGCCGTATTTGGCGGCGGGGGAGGGGATGGGAATCCAAATTTCTCTTGAGGGAAATGGGATTACCGTAATGACTGGGACGTATTTTCACCCCCCTATTTGTGCATTAAAGGGCCCCCAATACGGGCTGAAAAAACGTCCCAAAATCAGCCCTGTTTAACCCTGGGGCCCAAAATGTCAGACGTTTTAAAACAGTGGGGGTCTCAGTCAAGAAAGTTGCATCCAAAAGGGGCTCCCCAGGGAAATTTGGGGGCAAGTGATGTATGGAAGGTCTAGGAAAAACTGAATAGGGGTCAATCAAAGGAATTTTAACCGGTTTGTGTCCCGCCCAAACACTTTTTGGCGGCCAAATTTAAAAGGGGAAGTTTCCCCCCGGGAGTGGCCGGTAATTTGGGTTTTTTTTCCCTTTTTTCCCCCGGCCTTTTACCTCCCCCAGCCGCGGGGGGGACGGCTTTTTTTTCCCCGATGAGCGGGGAAAAAGCCCTCCCTTGAGTTGTTATATTCCCTCCAGAAAAACGGGAAAGAATGAAAAAAGTTCAATTTTTTTTGCCGCCGGCCGCCGGCGGGGAAAACCCTCGGGCGGAAAAACCCCTGCGGGGGGACCCGGGTTCACGGAAAACCCTTTGAGCCCAATTTTTTGCTCAAATTTTTGGCCCGGGTTTTTCAACTTTAAAAAAACGCCCCCCCCTCTTAAAAACCCCATTCCCTAAATTTGTTAAGGGATGCTTCAGACCCCTTTATCCAAATTTTTGGCCATTCAAACCAAAATTCAGCATTTTTTAAATTTTTGGGTTTTCCCCCAATTTTAAACCCTTCCCCCTTTTTTTTTGCCCCCTTTTTACCCAACCCTTTCAAATTTTTTTTAAAAATTCCAAAAATATTTCCCAAAACCCTTTTTTTTTTAAAATTAAAAAACAAATTTCCCCCCCCCCCCACACAACTTTTAAAATCAATTTAAATTATCTTTCCCCACCAATTCACATTTTCCCCCTTTTTTTTCCCTTAAAATTTAAAACCCCATCTTTAATTTTTTTAATTTTAAAACCCCAAAATTAAAAAAACCCCAATTTTAAACAATCCCCCCTTAAAAACTCCCCCCTTCCCCCAATTTTCCTTTGTTTGGTTTTAAAAGTGGTTTTTTTAAAAACATAGTTAAGGGTTTCCCAAAATTAAAAGGGGGGGATGATAAAAAAATTTTTTTTGGGTGCTTTTTAACATGGCCTAGTGGAACAAAAAAGTTGGGTTTGGTTTGCTAAGGGGGTTTTCTGGGGGTGTTTTTAAACAATTTTTTTAAAAACCTTTAAGTTTTTAAAAAAAACCAAAAAGGTTGTTTTTTTTTTGGGTATTAAAGAAAGATGAAAAATAATTACATTTTTTTTTAAAAAAATGTGGAATTCTTTAAAGGAAAAAGCCAGGAAATTCGGATGTTGGTTTTTTGGGCGTTTTGGGATGGGAAGTTGGGGACCATTTGGAACGGGCTTGGAAATTTCTGTGGCCCCGGGCCCCCTGTTGAGGGCCCTGTGTTCCTTTTTTTGGTGAAGTGGACTCTCCTTTTTTACTGTTTCTTTTAGGCCCCAAAAGGGGGGTTTAGGGGTGGAAAAAACCCGGGGGATTTTACCGGCTGGGGGAAGGCTTAAAATGTTGTCACCCCCCCCGGGGAATTAAAAATTTTATTTTAAAAGGAGTTTGGGGGGCCCCACAAAATAAAAGACCCCCCATGTTTTAAAAATTTGATGTCCCAAAACGGGGAAACCCCCCAAAATAACCCCATTCCCTGGTTAGGATTTTTTTTTTTAAAACGGGGAAATTTTAAAAAAGGGCCCCCGGCCCAAAAAAAACCTGGTGGCCGGATAAGGGAGCGAAGGGTCCCCGCCAATTTTTTTTAAAAGTTTTTATAAAGGGTTGGGAGGGGTGCCCGGGGGTTAAAATTTAAAAAGGCGTCCTTTAAAATGGGTGGGGGTGAAGGGGATAGAGGTCAAGACCCAGGGGTTTTTGTTTTGGGAGGGCCCCCCTTTTAATTTCTATGCCTAGGGGCCCATAATGCTATTAAGATGGCTCCGATGCCCCACCCCCTTTAGTCTTACATTAGATACCACACAGTGCATTGGCTTTCCCCGGAGTGCTCCTTTAAAAAAAAAAATTTAAAAATTTTCAAACCCGGAAATGTGTGCAATAAGTGTTTGATCTGGGATTATCAGCATCAGTGCTTCCACAATCTTACTGCAAATTACAATAAGCCTGAAACTAATGTAATTTTCCCCAAAAAACTGTTTAATATTGATTACGTCTTAAATTTTCTTTGTTTTTAGGGGGAAAAGTCATTACATTTTAAAAAAAGGAAGGGAAAAACCCGATTTCCCGTTGGGGTTTTCCACGTATTTTGGGAATTGCTTTTAAATTTCCTTTATTTAAAAAAACGGGGGCATGCCAAAGGGGAAGAGAAAGAAAGGCCGAATTCTAAAAATCAGGGACGCAGCTGTATAGTGGGCCCAAGAAAAAAAAATCCAAATGGCAGGCCCCAAGAATCCCCTCCAAAGGAGGCCCCAAGAAAACAACTCCCCTGGAAGGGGCCCCCCGAAATTTAAATCCACTGGGGGGCCACAAAAAATCCATTTTCCCCTGGTAGCCCCAAGAATCAACTCCACTTGGGGGGTTTCCCCGAACCAACCTTTTTTTGGTGGCCCCAAGGGGTCCCCTTTTTAGGTTTTGGGGCCCCGGAAAAATCTCCCGGTGGGCCCCAAAAAATCCCCCCCGGGGGCCAAAGAATCCACCCCTGGGGGACCAATAATTCCCATGTTTTGGCAGGCCCCCCGCTCCCAAATTTCCCCTGGTGGGGCCCCAAAGGGAATTTAACCCCCAGGGATTGGCTCTTAAAAGTCAACTCCCCTGGTGGGCCCCAAAAATCAAAAATCCCCTGGGGGGCCCAAGGAAACATCTCCCTGGTGGGCCCCCAAAAATTTATTTTCCATGGGGGGCCCACGAAATTTATCTCCCCTGGTTTGGGGTCAAGAAAACAATACATGGTTGGGGTCCAAGGGGAAAAAATAAAATGGGGGGCCCCCCGAATTTATCTTCACTGGTGGGCCCCAAAAAATCATTTCCTGGGGGGAAACCCAAAAATCAAAATTTTAAAGGTGGGCCCCAAAAATCAACTGCACTGGTAAACCCAAGAATCATTCCCCTGGGGGATTCCCAAAAATTTTAACCACTGGTGGGCCCCAAAAATTTAACTGCACTGGTCGGCCCAAGAATCAACTTTCCCCTGGAAGGGGCCAAGAACCAAATTTCTGGTGGTTTCAAAAAGGGTTCCAAATTTTAATGTTTGGGGCCCCCGGAATCATTTCCCCCCTGGGGCCCCCAAAAATGAATCCCCTGGTTGGGCCCCACAAACCCCTCCCCTGGTGGACCCCAAGAATCCTGTTTTTGGGGGCCCCCAAGGGGCCCCAATTCCTCTGTTGGGCCCCAAAAATAACCCCCCAGTGATGGGCCCCGGGGAGTCAACTCCAGTTATGTACCAGAAGAATTAACTCCATTGGTGGGCGGGAAAAAAAAAAAATTTCCCGGTTGGGGTCCAAAAATCCACTGCATGGTGTACCCCCAACAATCTCCAAAAAAAGAATCTTTTTTAAAAGGTTGGGGTCGGCCCCAAAATCACAACTTTAACCCCAAAAGTAGGGCAGCCCTCTCCAAGGGTGGACAATGTTAATTTAATGATTTTATGGTAGGCCTACTTTCTTTCATGTTGGGGTCCAGCTACGACTCACAACCTAACCAAGAGTAGACATGTCCTCTACAACTGGACAGCGATGATTTCCTTGGTGGGCCTAAGGTTCTGCATGTTGCGTCTGGTTGCACCTCACAATATAACCAAGAATGGACATGTCCTCTACAACTGGGCAGCGATGATTTCCTTGGTGGGCCTAAGGTTCTGCATGTCGGGTCTGGTTGTACCTCACAATCTAACCAAGAATGGACATGTCCTCTACAGCTGAGCAGCGATGATTTCCTTGGTGGGCCTAAGGTTCTGCAGAGTCTCTGCCACCATATGTTAACTAGGTCTTACAGTTCTTTTAATAATGCTGTAGGAACAAACAACCTGCAGAAAAATCTTGCAAAGAACACTTGGGTTGCTCTCCAGCTGATCTCCAAAAAACACAAAATTGCGCACAACACTAATAAAGTCTATAATAGACACAGGGCAGAAAAAGAACCAAAAGGAGACAAGGATAACAAATAGGTGAAACAAAAGAGAATAAACCTACTTTCTCCCTGCTTGACATACTACTCCCTCCAGTATAAATGCGGGGTACTGGCCCCAAAAAGGTACTCACCCCAAACACCTAAACATTCTGGAACATTTTTGTATATAAGGATAGTGTGCAGAAGGGACAGGTTCCGTACGGGGGTGCCCTTTTTGGGGCGAGTACCCCTCATTTATACTGGAGGGAGCAGTAGGTCAACCAGGAAGATAGTAGGTTTATTCTCTTTTGTTTCACCTATTTCTTATCCTTGTCTCCTTTTGGTTCTTTTTCTGCCCTGTGTCTATTATAGACTTTATTAGTGTTGTGCGCAGTTTTGTGTTTTTTGGATATTTTGTCTCGGTTTTAAGATGTTTATTAAAGGCTAAGTTTTAGGTATACATGATTTTTCTGCATTTTGTTTCTTTTGAAAAAAAAATCCATGTAATTTAAGGACACTTATGGTTATTTACAGTATCCTTTACCTTTTTTGAGTGTCTTTTCTCCTGCTGATCTGCTTCATTTTCAGCTGGTGACCATGTGATGTCATCTGTTAGTCAATGGGGCAGGGCATAACAATATTTGTGTCCTACTGTAGACAGAGGGGGGAGGCTCCTGCTGCAGCCAGTTGTCTTAAATCCTCTTATGTTTAGACAGCTAAATGGTCAGATGTGTGCTATTCATCATTGTATGTAAGACATGGTCAGTCCGACCATGGAAAACGGTAAATGGGGGGGTGGGGGGAGGCTCCTGCTGCAGCCAGTTGTCTTATATCCTCTTATGTTTAGACAGCTAAATGGTTAGATGTGTGCTATTCATCATTGTATGTAAGATATGGTCAGTCTGACCATGGAAAATGTGAACGGGGGGGGGGGGGTGAGGGGAGGCTCCTGCTGCAGCCAGTTGTCTTATATCCTCTTATGTTTAGACAGCTAAATGGTCAGATGTGTGTTATTCATCATTGTATGTAAGATATGGTCAGTCTGACCATGGAAAACTGTGAACGGGGGAGGGGGGGGGGGGGATTGAGGGGAGGCTCCTGCTGCCAGCAGTTGTCTTATATCCTCTTATGTTTAGAAGTAAGGTCAGATGTGTGTTATTCATATTGTATGTAAGTATGTCAGTGCCAGGAAAGTGTGAAGGGGGGGGGGGGGGGGGGGGGGGGGTAAGGGGGCTCCTGTCAGCCAGTGTCTTATATCTCTTTGTTTAGACAGCTAAATTGTCAGATGTGTGCTATTCATCAATGTATGTAAGATGTGGTCAGTCCGACCATGGAAAACTGTAAACGGGACGGTGGGGGGAGGCTCCTGCTGCAGCCAGTTGTCTTATATCCTCTTATGTTTAGACAGCTAAATGGTCAGATGTGTGCTATTCATCAATGTATGTAAGATGTGGTCAGTCCGACTATGGTAAACACGAGGGTCACAGATTATACTGCGACAGGCAAATACGAACAACTGAGCACGGCTTTCAGGGCTGATGTTACCTGACATTCTTATCAAAAGGTTACTTTGCAGGAAGATAATGACAAAAAAGCATATATCTCCAAATGCAATCAAATACTTCAAGCAAAATTCAATACCGAAGCCGCTATCGTGCCGAGGACAGTGGGTTATTGAAAAGATGTATTGTAAGGTGGCCACTTCAACCTCAAGCTGCTGGTGAATTTATAATGGACCCCATACACATGACTGGAGTGTTCTCTCAGCATGAATTCTCAAATAATTGGTCTTCCAAATACAGCTCAATGCAAGGAAACAGGGCTGCATAGCCGCTGGAAAGGAAGCACATCAATCACACTGATGTGCTGAGCCACTTTCTTATTTTAAAACCTACTAAACATATCAAAGGTGTCATTTATTACTGTGTTTATTTTCCTTCTATTCTTCCAAGGCTGTTTTTCTTAACTCTTTCCCTTTGCACTACAATGCGACAGTCCATTGACATTGAATGCACTGTGGGATATGGGTGGGATTGGAAGAGCTTTTCATCAATAAGTAAAAAAAAAAAAAAAATCCGGGACATAAAAAGATGGGGTTGTCTAAAAACGTTGTGTCGTCGATGATCGCCCATTGACCCAGCTTGATGAGACATCTTGAATATTCTCCATTTCATAGTTTCCCCTGTGGCCCTGCAGAGGAAATGTGGAATTGCAGGTAGGCCAATGAAAGGGTTTGTTTTCCAGCTGCACTTTGATGCTAACAATGGATACCCTAGGGTTTCCCATTTGGGTATAGGGGGAATGGGCCCCTAAAATGTCAGCTCAGATGGGAACCAGTGCGCTTGTGCACAAACTCTCCATTTTTTTTGCGATTTCCCAGACAGGGGAGCGCTGTGTTCTCTTCCCTTCTCTTTTTGGGATTCCATTTACGAGGGGCTGTTTTTCCCCTCATTTTTTAGGGGAGTTCCATTCCTGGGGGCCCCTGTTTCTCCCATTTGTTCTAGGGGTTTCCCCAGTACGGGGGTGCTGTATTCTTCCATTTTTTCTTGCGGTTCCCAGTCGGGGGCGCGTGTTTCTCCATTCTGTTCCTTGCGAAGTTCCCAGTAAGGGGAGCATTTTTTTCTCCCATTCTGATCCGGGGAGTTCCAGTACGGGGAGCGCGTTTTTCTCCATTTGTTTTGGATTTCCCCGTAAAGGGGGGCGCTGTGTTTCTCCATTCTTTTTAGGGGTTCCCGTCAGGGGGCGCTGTGTTCTCTCCATTTGTCTAGGGGGAGTTCCCGTATAGGAGCACTGTGTTTCCCTCCATTCTGTTTATGGGATTTCCCGTAAGGGGGGGACTATGTTCTTCCTTCTTTTTCTATGGGAGTTCCCCAGTACAGGGGGCACTGTTTTCTCCCCATTTGACCCCATGGGATTTCCCCGTACAGTGGAGCGCTGTGTTTCCCCATTCTGATCCTGGGAGTTCCCAGTCAGGGGAGCGCGTGTTCTCTTTTTTTGTTTTGGATTTCCCCAGTAAGGGCCTGGTTCTTCCCTTCTGTTCTATGGGTTTTCCCGAAAGGGGGGGGGGCAATGTTTCTCCTTCTGTTTATGGGAGTTCCCGTACGGGGGGCATGTGTTCTTCCTTTGCCCATGGGAGTTCCAGAAAAGTGAAGCGCGGTTCTCCCCCTTTGATCCTGGGAGTTCCCGAAAGGGGGGAGCGCTGTGTTTCCCCTTTGTTTTTGGGGGTTTCCCAGTTTGGGCACTGGTTTTCCATTTTTTCTTGGGTTTTCCCCGTAGGGGGGGGGGATTGTTTCCCCATTTTTCTAGGGATTTCCAGACAGGGGAGACTGTGTTTCCTTTGACCCCGGGGGATTTCCCAGTAAAGGGACCCTGTGTTTTCCTTTTCTGATCCGGGGGTTTCCCCAGTATGGGGGCACGTGTTTTTCCCCTTTTCTGTTCTTTGGGATATCCGACAGGGGGGCGCTGGTTCTCTCCATTTTTGTTCTAGGGATTCCCGTGGGGGTGCGGTTCTCCCATTTGTTTTTGGGATTTCCCCAGTACGGGGGCGTTTTTTCCCCCATTTCCTCTAGGCTTCGGGAAAAGGGGGGAGTGTGTGTTCTCTACATTCGTTCTGTGATAGTTCCCAGTACAGGGGGGCCGTTTCTTTTTTTTTGTTTATGGGGTTCCCGTAAGGGGTGCACTGTGTTCTCTCCATTCTGTTCTAGGGGATTTCCCCAGTTTTTGGGGGTGCGGGTTTTCCCATTTGTTTAGGGGAGAATAAAAAACCCCATCTTATTATTTGGTCCCCCTTTTCCCAAAAGGGTAAAATGTCCACTGACCTGGGGGTTTGGCCCGGGGTTTTTAAAAATTTTGTGGATAACAATTTATATAGAAATTCTGGTCATATGACTACCGTTGCAAAACAGGTGAGTGAGTCCAGCAAACATCTGGAGCCCTCCAACTAGGGGTTTCCCCAGTTCCACTGTGGACCAGTCCTAGTCTGCATAATTCTTGTGCAGGCCTGTAGTTATGGGGACTGAAAAATAAGCTGACACCTTTTTTTCCATTGAACTAATGGATATTCTGGTAGAAACCTAACAGACCCCATTGTAGTCTCAGACTGACCCACAGAAGAGCAGGATAAACCCCCAGTACCCTCCATGTCCAAGGGCCCACTGTTTTCCCTGTCCCTCTGTGGACCAGTCCCAGCCTGCAAATGTGTAATCTGTGAAGGTGCCCTGTACTTTAGGAGGCACACTGCCAACCTAATGCATACTGGACTGTTTTTTTTCCAATGAACCAATGGACTTTGGCAGAAAACCCAAAAGGCCCCAAATGGAAACCCTTGTGCAAATCAGACAAGCCCACAAGGGAGCAGAAGAAACCCCCTCCACATGCTCTGAAGCCCTCCATGTCCAGAGGCCCACTGGGAGTTTTTCCTGTTCCGCTGTAGACCAGTCCAAGCCTGCATATATGATATGTAATCTGTGCAAAGACCCAGTAGTTTATGGGGCCCAAGGCCAACCTGCAGCATGACGCACTCGTTTTTTTTCCATTGAACCAATGTACATTCTGGCAGACACCTAACAGAACCCATTGTAGTCAGACTCGGACTGGAACAGGGGGGCAAAAGGGGAAAAACCCGTACCCTCCCCTGTCCGGGCCCCCCCTTTTTCCTGTTTGGCCCAAAACTGTAATCTGGTGGGGCCCCGGTTGTTTTTGGGGCCCCCCCGCCAAACCTAATGCATTTGGGGTTTTTTTTTCCATTGAACCAATGGACATTCTGGCAGAAACCCAATGGACCCCACTGTAGTCAGGCTCAGATGCCCCGGGGAGAGGAGGAAAAACCCCCGGTGGCCCCCCCCCAAAAGGGGCCCCACTGGCAGGGGCACCCCTGGTGGTTTCCCCTATGAACCAGTCCAAGCTTGCATATGTGTAATCTGTGCAAGGCTCTGTAGTTTATGGGGCCACTGCCAACCTAAAAAAACTTCATCCCTTTAGATGACGAATTTTTTTTTCCCAATTATGGCAGATTGTTGGGGGCTTGTTGGGGTTTTTTTTTTATTGCTGTGCACGTCTGCAAAAAAACCCACAAAAAAGACGGTTAAAGCACCCCTTTTGGGGGGGGGCATGATGGGAAAAAAATGCAGATTATTTTGGAGAGCAGGGGGCCAATATACTGTTATTGCACGGGGGCCGTCTGCCATCTGTGTCTTCCATCTGATAAAATTAGATGGTCGTATGTCTTTAAATCAATCTGATTATACCCTGAACATTAAAATTCTGATCACTAAGTCCGACCTGAACGTGCGGCAGAATCTGATGGGACCGCAGGGAACCCCGGACGTGAGATGCTCAATGCCTTTGTCGTTAATAGCCCTACAAATATTCAACCCGCTTGAAAAGGGGAAAGAAAACCCCCCAAAAAAATTTTTGAGCTAAAATTAGGGTAAAAACCCAAAAAAAGTGTCTTGATTTGTCCCTGATTTTTCATTGATGCAGAAGGCGCTCCCCTTTTGTTTTTAGGACGGGTATTTCTTTTTATTCCATGCGTGAGAGTGCAATTATGTTATTTATGTGTTTTTAATGCTGTTTATAAATTAAAGGCAATAAAAGGGGCTCGTTATTTTCATTATCGATTCAAAGAAACTCGGTGGAATGAAAAAAGGTTTTGATTAAATTTTTACAAAAGGACGGTAATTGCGCTATGACCAGAACATACATATTTGACATATCTTTTAAGAATTTTTGAGCCATCCTTTGTGTTCACTATAGACAGAAAAAAACAGGCTCCCCTTCTAGGATGTTTCGAAGGATGAGTTTTTGATTTGTGGCAGTGCACTGACCTGTGCATTCATACTAAATGGGTTTCCCCTGAAAAAATATGGAAATTTGACTGGGACCCCAAACCCCTCCATAACTTTGTGCTTGTCATATGATTTTGCAAACTCCGTTCACTTTTTTAGATTACTTTCAAATTGGTTTCCCCCTTCCCATTGAATGCAAAGGGGATTTGCTGGACACCCGGGGCGATGGAGTTAAAACCCCCCGGGGAAAGGAACTAAGTAGCCCCCCGGGTTTTCCCAAGCCCCCTGTTTAAAACGGGGATGGATTGCTGTGGCGTGAGGCTACCAGGTACTACCCGACGTGACTTTGTTGCGGCGGGGCCCGGGGTAATGGTGGTACAGAATCGAGATCCCAGCGAGTCGGGGACAGGGGGCGGGTCAAAGGGGGGGGCGAGGTTCATGATCGAACGGGGAAGGTAGGGAGGCAGCAAAAGGCGAGGTCAGGAAACGTAAGCAAGGGCTGGCACACGGGGGACAAAAGGGACTCTAGGCTCCCCAAAAAACACCAAGAACTGCAGCGATTTTTGGGGGCAGCCAAAAAATAGGGCACGGCCGGCGAAGGCCAATTAGGGGCGGCTGGCCCTTTAAACCCAACGCCGTGGGCGCGCCCCCCTAAGCAGGGGTATGCGCGGGGGCTTTCAGACCCAGACGGGGGAGAAAGGGCGGGGCGGGTACGGGGTTTCCCGGGGCAAAAGAAGGAAACGACTGCGGCCAGCAGCGGCACCCGCCCCCGGCCCTGAGGAGAGGGGGGGGCCCGGGGGGGCCGCACCGTGACAACCCCCCGTTTAAGGGAATTGGCCTTTTACTTGCCCTTTTTTTATTCCCCTGTTTTCGGGTTTCATTTGAATTGGGGGGCGTGTTTCCTGGTTCCCATAGGCTGCGTAAAAGGCGGTTTGTAACTTAGCCCCCTGGGGGCACCCCACGGGACGATCCGGTCTGTAGCTATACAACAGTGCGGCAGCCACGGGAGGATCAAACGGGTTTGTAGCTATAGCACCGGGGAGTGATGCACCCATACAAGGGGGAAAACTAGGAATTTGGCACTTTAACGGTCATTTGAAAAGGATTTTGTTTTGCAAGATCTTAACATAAAAAGCAGCAACTTGTATTGGCAACCCCTTTAAGCCCCTTCGGCAGAGGGGGTTTGCCCTGGTGTACCTTGTTTGGATTTAAAACCAATCTCTTTGGAATTCTTTGGCCCATTTTTGGTTTCCTCTGTATTATTTTTTTTTAAATATGTATAACGTTCCTCTTGCCCCAGGGCCCCGGAAGTTGGCATAACCATAGATTCGGAAAATTTGTTTTCCTATTGGGGTCATTTTTTGAAAACCCCAATGATCTGTCCCTTGCTTTTTTGTGCCCCTCCCACCCCCTTGTGCCCTTTGTTGGGCATTTTAGCGTGTCACGGAGCGTTTTCCATGAATATTTTGGTTTTACTTTTGTTTTTTAAAATGACCCCCCCTTAGTCTGCTGCCTTCCTGACCTTCGCTTGTGACCCTTTACAAAAAAAACTCCCCTCCCCCTGATTTCTGCTTTGACCCCATTTTATTAAACCTCCCCTGCCCTGCTTTGCTTGTACCCATTTTGATAGAACTCCACCTGCCCTGACTTTCTGCTTGTGACCCATTTTGTAGAACTCCATCCCCCGACTTTTGTTTGTGCCCCCATTTTTGATAGAACCCCACCCCCCCTGTTTCTGCTTGTGCCCCATCATGTGTCTGCTATAAAACTAAAATTTGGGAATTTTTGGCCTTATACCCTTTTTTGGGAAAAAAAGGAGAAGTTTGGCCCTAAGAACACCATCCCAACTGTGAAAACATGGTGTGGGAGCACCCCCTTGTTGGTTGTTTTGTTGAGGAGGGTTGGCACTACAAAAAGATGGCCTCATGAGGAAAGAAGATTTTTGGAATATGAAGCAAATTCCAAAAACATCCCCAGGGGTTAAAACTTGGTGGAAAATTTTGGGTTTTCAAATGGACAATGACTAAGCAAAATGCCAAACTGGTTACAAAGTGGCTTAGGGAACCCAAATAATGTTTTGGGGGGGCATCACAAAACCCCACTTAATCCCATTGAAAATTTTGGGGAAAGCTGAAAAGTCCGCTGCAAGCAAAGGGGCCCCCAAACATGGCCAGTAACCAGTTCTCTCAGGGGAAGGGGCCAAAAATTCCCACCAACTTTTTGAGGAAAATTTTGGAAAGGTTCCCAAA